>SZWC01002775.1:84671-104681 GCA_023375785.1 Penium margaritaceum | reverse complement strand
AGCTGGATGAGGAGATTGAAGAGCTCAGTGAAGGTGGGAGCGATGACGGTGGGGATGGTGGGAATGAAGAGGAGGAAGAGGCAGCTGGAACTCCAGCCGTGGAGGAAGTTGCTAGGATTCTACGACGGGGTGTGAGGAAGCGCAAGGACTTGGAAGCACCACTTGCAGAAGATGCAAGTGGTGCAGCAGGAGCTGCTATCCGAACATCTACAACAGGTTCCCGGTCTGTTTCTGCAACAGCCCGCTCACAGGATGCAGCAGGTGCACGTACTCAAGCTGCTGCAACACGCTCAGTTACATCTGCAGCAGCAGCTGCTTCTGCAGCAGCACCTGCTACTGCTGTTGCCACAGGCCAAGCTGCTTCTCCAAGCCGCAACAGGAGGGCACGCCGTGGCTAGGACTTATGCATTGAATCTGTTTGGTCAGGTTTTCTTCCTTCCACTTTTGTGACTCGGATACAAAGCTTATGTTGACCTGTCACACAGCCAATGGTGTAACCTGCATTTTAAATGAATTTTCATTGCCATCTCTTGTCTATATTGTTCCACTAGTATCTTTTGTCTCTTCCCACCTCAGTAAGGAATGATGTGAGGAAAGTGGTGAAGTGCAAAACATGAAGTACTGTAGTGAATTGCTGAACACATTGTAAGCACAGTGGTAGATTACACAACACCTAAATTCAGTGAAGTTGTAAGTTTTGGTACAAAGGCCTCATTTAAGTCGGTCCACAATGTTGTATTGCCTATCCCACTGTTTTCTGGCAAAAATGACATGACCGACTTCCGACTTGGCTCAGCAATGGGCGACTTTCGACTTTAGACTTCCGACTTGGGCACCGACTTGGACTTGGAGAAGGCAACATGGGGGTGGAGATCAGGCGAGGATCAAATCTTGGGAAGAGAGGCACGAGACGGTTGTGGGGGTCGAGAGCTCCTCTGGAGCTGGCGGAGACAATCTTGAAGCACACGAATCTCACTCTCGTGAGAATCGCCCTCCATGCCTGGCATGTCTGGTTCCACATCCCAAGGATCAAGAGATGGCGGGTCGCATCCTGTGCCTATCACCGGTGCTAGTGCTCATTGTTGTGCAGAGGGTGCGACACTGACCGCTCCCTTGGAGGTCTGCCGTGGGGCCGTGGACTGACTACGAAGAAGCTCAGTGAGCATACGGATGGCGTCAGTCTGCTGATGCTGCAGACGACGCATCTCGTCCTGCTGGCTCCGCGGGTCCTCAATAGCCTGCAAGCATGGGCTCATGACCCTTGAGGAGGAAGAAGAGGGATCTAGTAATCTTTTGCTCTTATCACCGGCTAGAGCCATGTCAGCGCTCAGTATGGGCTGGGATGTCAAACAGGTCGAATTGCAGAATCGTTAGCCATTCTTGAGGAGTTGAAACGCTGGCAACTTTTGACTTTTCCAACCAAAAGAATGACCAAGGCAAGTGCTGATGTCAACAAGGGTTTGCTGATGTCCGCACGGATATGATGACTTCAGTATGAGATATATTGAAGTTGGGACGGCCTTTTCCTCTTTTGTGTTTTATAACCCTTGTAGTTGTTGCCTTGCTACGCAGGACGGCTGCTCCGCAGCAGCCGCACGAAAGTTGCGCGGAAGCTTTGCAGCAGTTTCCGCTCAGCTTTTGATGCTGCTGTGTCGGTGCCTACAGTCGCAGCTGCGTGGCTGCGCGTGCAGCTGTGGCAGTAGCTGCGTAGTGCTGCTCTTGTTGCCACGCGCTACGGCTATTGCGAGCTGCTGCCGCCACACGCTACTTCTGAGTTGCTGCTACTACTGCTAATGTATGCTACTACTGCTGATGCATGATGCTGCTGCTGCATCTCAATGCTGCTGGTGCTGCATGCTACTGCTGCCTACCGCTGTTGCCGCCACCGCTGTGTAGTGCTGCTGCATGGTGCTCTTGCTGTGCGCTACTACTGCTGTGCGCTGTTGCTACCGCGCCCTGCTGCTGCTGTTGCCCGTCGCCACCTGCAGAGACAGCGGCTTACTACCGTCACTGCTAGTGCCAATGTCAGTAGGTGCTTGCAACTACCGCCTGCTGCAGCTGTCGCCTACTACTGCCAGCGGCTGCTGCAGATGCACTCTCACGTGCTAAAGGTAGGTGATGTCGACGGTAGTTGGGTGTCCTCGACAGGTCCTTGTGGATCGAGTGCTGACGCTCAATGCTGCTGCTCTTCTATGTCTCTACTGCGCAACTCGGGGAGAACTGTCTCACCGCTCCGATACCATAAGAAGATGCGTGGAAGCTTCCTAGCAACACAGCCGCTGACTAGGCGTCAGTGCCTGGTCAGACAGTGACGATAGTCACAAGTCGTACACACAATGGCAAGGGTCTGGCTAGGAGACACAAGGCAAAGTGTCATAATGCTTCAATAGCATTTGTAGAGAGAAATGAAAAATGACAGGTCCATGGCATAACTACCTGCCGTGGCGCATAGCGGGTGTTGTACGCGGAGCACAACATCTGTCCTAAAACCGGCCCAAAACCACCGTTTTGGCCGTAACTCAGCGCAGACATGTCAGAACGCTATGCTGTCTGAGTCTAGACGTGCAAAATCACAAGCCGGACACTGGTCCTGGTCACATGCATGCATCCAGCATCAAACAGTGGGCACACACTGCAAAAACATGCAAATTGGGCCCACGGCCAGTCCACCAATGAACTCCTACGTGATGCAGGAAAAACTACAGGAGGTCCAAAGCAGCGTCCAGAGCTCAGGGGCGGTCGTCGGTCATCTCCAAGATGGTAGTCTACCACCAGACAATGCATTGGTACCACCACGGTCCACATCAAGGATGTGCACGGGTATGGACACGGCCGAGTGATCACAGTAAACTGTACAGGACAACAGGAACGTCACAAATCACAACAATATCAATGCTGACATTAGCAATAACAAAAAAGCAAGAAAACCGAACATCAACTGCAGCAACCTTGTAGATAATGCAACGCCAGCTGTTAAACAAGCTATCATAGGTTGACGTCATTGCTGAAGTCGCTTCTGACATCAACAACACACAAACAAAAACCCAAAGAGAGGCACCATGACCGACAGTGAGGAGGGGTCCTCCTCTGCTGTAGGACCCCCCTTCTTCTAGCACCTGCAGCAGTTGTAGCAACAACAACAACAATATATTCTGCTGTTGCAATAGAAGAACAAGGCACCAGCAGCAGCAGCAACAGTATCAACTACAAAAGCTTTAGCAGCAATAGCAGTACTAGCAGCAGTAGTAATAGTTGCCGCCGCAGTAGTTTCAGCAGCAATAGCAGAAGCAACAGTAGTAGTAGCAGCAACAGTAGTAGTAGCTACCGCCACTACAAGAGCGACAGCAGCAGCAACAGCAGCAACCATAGCAACAGCAGCAGCAGTAGCAATAGTCACAACAAGAGCAATAACTACAGCAGCAGCAATAGTTGTAGAAACGTCCGCTGCTACATCAGTTGCATTAGACGCAACAGCACCAACTCCTGCTGGCTCTGTCATCGGTCATGCTGGCTTGACAGATTTGCTCGGTGCCTTGCGTGAGCAGCTCGAAATGCTGACACAACTAGCCGCACTGCAGCAGACGCCATAATTGTCACAGCTGTAGCCGCAGCAACAACATTAGCAGCCGTGGCAGCAACTCTAACAGTAACATCCGCAAGCACCCTTTGTTCCACCTAGGTGCGCGAGTCCTACGGTGTCTCATGCTACACAGTACCTGGCACAACAACACACCCATCGCCAACAAGAGACGGTGACGCCTATCCTAGGCCCCACTCTTGGTGCCGGGCACAGGCCAAAGGACTTTAAAACCCCACTACTACCACTTCAATCTGGCGAGCAGTTTCGGAGTTGGGAGCTCAGCTTCCGGATCTGGGCATAGGGTGAGGGTCTATGCCCCGACTACGTCCTTCCCTTTGACGCCACCGAGGCCGACCAGGTATATGACGTCGGTCACACCGTGAGTGCCCTCGTCCCGGTTGCCCCCCCAACTGCACGTCTTGCCCTCAAGCCCTTCCTCGGCGAGTTCACCACAGCTAGGCTCCCTGATCCCGCAGTTGCATGGCACATACTCACGCGCCCTCATCGCCTCTTCAGTGAGGTCAAGACCAGCCGCCTGCTGCGGGAGTTCAACTCCCTCCTCATGGGGGAGACCGAGATGGTCACCTCCTACTCGCAGCGCACAGAGGACAGCTTATGATGCCTTGGAGATGCTGCACCACCCTCTCTCTCCGCGCTTCTTACCATCAAGAACGGTGCCACCGATGTTTTCTCTGGCATCTTCATTCACTACTCTCAGGACGTCCTCCCCATGATGGCTGCCCAGGGTACCCTCATGCCCTGGGCGTATGAGCTCTTCCTCCACATCGAGGAAGCTCATCAGGAGTCACGTATCCAGTGCATAGAGTCCCTCGCATCTCATGTTGTCGCCTTAGTGGCTTTTGCCACCCCCACAGCAGTAGCGTCCTCCGTAGGGGCCTCCTCATCTGGCAAGAAGAAGCGCAGGGGAAAGAAGGACAAGGGCCCACAGCAGTAGTATAGGGGATCCAGCGGCGGCAGTCTTGTCTACCATAGTTGTAGTTAGTCAGGCCACGAGTGGTACACGTGTCCACTCCTCACAGACGAGGCGCACGTCATCGCCACCATGCGTCGCCAACCCAAGCGTCGCCTTGCCACTGCTACAGTGATTGTCACTGCCCTTGTTCCATCCGTGCTTCCTCCGACGACTCCAGCGTAGTATCATCAGCAATCGTCCGTTTCCGGTCCTCCATCATTGGCGCCTTCCTCCATCCTGGACTCAGGTGTCGTCATGCCGTAGTTGCTGTACTCTGTCAAAACCTCCACCCACGAGCGTCAACTGGAGGTGTTCATTGCACTCGAGATTGGCCTTCCTCGCCCTCCTCCCCGGGAAAGTGCGAGTTGCATCGTCGCTGGTTCACCAGCACTACCCTGTATGATAGAGTCTGTGCTACTTCCGTGCCCTGCACCTTTGTCCGCCCTATCCTCTATCGTGCCCTCCCCACCTGCTTTGGTTCGCGATGTGTCACCTGGCTGGATGATTGGCAGCTCCGGTTTGCACCCCCCTCCACTATGTCTGCGTCTCTTGCTTACTGCCATGTGACCGCTCATGATCTGGCGACACTTGTCTAGGCCGCGTCTGAGATTTAGATCATCAACGCCGGGACCACCCATCACATGACGGCCTCTCGCGAGGCCTTAAGTTTCATTGGCCCCGTTGCCAATGTTACAGGAGTTTGGACAGGTTCTCATCAGGTCTTACCCGTTCGTGGCGTCGGTGTCGTTCGTTTCCGTCATCCTACTGGTGATGTCTTTGTGATCGACGTCCTCTTTGTCCTTGATCTTGAGCTCAGCCTTATGTCTTTTACCACACTTGACCGCATGAGCATGGGCGTCCTACACTCCCATGGTGTTGGCACTGTGTCGTTGCGTCCGTCTGGTCGTGTCGGGCTACATGCTACCGCCCGTGGTAACTTGTGGCACGTGCGGTGCCTGTCTGCACCTTCCTCCATCTCCTCGCCACTTGACGACCCTGGCCATGTGTTTGTCACTATTTTGCTCTCTTTGCGGCACACACAACTCCTGCACCGCCGCCTTTGCCACGTTCACTCTTCTACTATCGACAGCATGCCTCGCATTGAGCTAGCCAAGGGTCTTGATCCAGACTCCTTTCCTCTTCCGTATCCCACTAAGTGCATTGACTGTACTCATGGGAAGATGCAATGGTCTACCTATCCCTTGTCTGCCTCTCGTGCGTTTGGACCCTTGGACTTGGTCCACTTTTATGTCATGGGTCCCCCACTGACAGAGTTTGTCGGGGACCACGGGCACTATGCCTTGACCATCACTGACGACTTATCCCACTAGTGCTGGGTCTTTTGTATTCGATAGAAGAGCGATATTGGCCCCACAATTCGGGACTAGCTGGTCCGTGCTGAACGCAGATGTTGTCGCCCTGTCCGTCGCTTCCGCTCTGATCGCGGTGGCGAGTTTATGGAGGAGACCACACTCTTCTTCGCTTATCGAGGCATTCACCACAAGACGTCGGCGCCGTACATGCCAGCCCTGAATGATGTCTCCAAGCGGTGGAACCGCACCATGCCCGACAACGTCTGCACCATGCAAGTCGAGTTTGGTCTCTCTGATGGCTTCTACTTCAAAGAAATGACCTACATGACGTGGGTATGGAACCGGATTCCACATGGACCCCTTCCCTGCCAGTCCACACCATACCAGCAGTGGTGCGGCGAGCGCGTCGACCTTCGCCCAGCTCGTGTTTGGGGTTGCCTAGCCATTGTATGGTTGCATGCCCCACACCAGGGCAGCAAGCTGGACCTCGCGGACGACCCTACACCTTCCTTGCATCTTGTGTCAGTCAAAGGCGTGGTGCTTCTCGGATCCTTTCCGGCACTGCTTAGTCGAGTCTTGGGACACCCTCTTTTTTGAGTACCTATTTCCCCGCAACCTTGTTCGTTCCGACGCATTGATGTTCCTCCCGTCACGTGGGATAGTGGTGGGTTTATCCGTTGTCCAGCTGCTTTTGGGCTTCCCATCGTCTACGTCCGTTGGTCCTCTCGGGCTGGCTGCCCCGCCCTTGTCCGCCAACCCATCAGGGTCGGTTGCCTCGTCTGTGTCCGCCAGCCCTTCTGTGTCGGCTACCCCACCCTTGTCTGCCAGCCCCTCAGGGACGGCTGCCCCGTCCATTTCTACCAGCCCTTCCGGGCTGGCTGCCCCATCCGTGTCCGCTAGCCCGACAAGGCTGGCTGCCCCGTCCGTTTCCGCCAACCCTTTCAGACCAGTTGCCCCCTCCATGTTGGCCAGCTCCTTCGGACCGGCTGCCCCCTCCGTGTCCGCCAGCCCCTCTAAGGCGGCTACATCGTCCGTGTCCGTCAGCTCCTAGGGGCCGGCTGCCCCGTCCGTGTCCGCCAGCCTCTCTGGGCCAGCTGCCCCCTCTGTGTCAGCCTGCCCCTCCAGACCGGCTGCCCCCTCCGTGTCCGCCAGTCCCTTTGGGCCGGCTGCCCTGTCCATGTCTGCCAGCCCCTTCGGGTCTGCTGCCCCCTCCGTGTCTACCAGCCCCTCTGGGCCGGCTTCCCCGGCCGTGTCTGCTAGCCCCTCACTGCTGGCTTCCTTTTCTGTGTCCACCAGCCCCTCAGGGTTGGCTTTCCCGCCCATGTTTGCCAACCCCTATGGGACGGCTGCCCCGTCCGTGTCTGCCACCTCCTCCGGGCCAACTGCCCCGTCAATGTCAGCGCATTACTGAGATGGTCAAGGAGGGATCCTCTGACCCAGGCCGACATTGAGCCCTCAGGTTGCCTCCTCATGCCCTCCTATGCCACGGCCCCCTATCACCCCACGAGGCTCCATACCTCCTGGCAGACCCACTCCCACAGTTGTGAGTGGGGACCCTAGCACCAAGGCGCTTGGCTTGGCGACTTTGTCAGTCATCACTGACCTGCATCCGGGGTTGGCTTAAGGCAACGCACTTCTCCATCAGGAGCACCGACGTGCCGTTGTGGCTACACTCATGCACTTGCCACTTGGGGCACGAGACGTGTTTGTCCTCACTATCCGTCCCATAGAGCGATCAGTGGACCCATCCACCTTACGTGAGGCCCGGGCATCTCCCGAGGTCGCACACTGGGAGGCTGCATGCACCGAGGATCTTGCTGCCATTCAACAACATCAGTTCTATGAGCTTGTAGACCTTCCTCCCGGTTGAAAGGCCGTCGGTTCCAAGTAGATCCTCCGACGAAAGTGGAAGCCAGACGGGTCACTGGACAAGTACAAGGCTCGTATTACGGCTAAGGGTTTTGCTCAGGTCCCCGGGGTCAACTATGACCAGATCTTTGGTCGAGTCGGTCGTTTCTTGACTAGCGAAGCGTTGTTCACCCTAGTTGTCCAACAAGGATGGGAGCTGCATCAGATGGAAGTGAGCGACGCCTTTCTCCATGTCTCTCTGGAAGGCAAGGAGCTCTACATGGTGCAGCCCCCAGTCTTGGATGATGGCTCCGGAAAGGTCTGGAACCTGCCGAAGGCCCTTTGCAACCTGAAGTAGTCACTGTGCTGTTGGAACCAGGAGATCAGTTGCACGCTTCTCAGCGGCGGCCTCCTTTGCAGCATTGCCGATCCCGCACAGTTCATCAGTCTGCAGGACCAGCCCTTCGTCGCTGATTTGGTCTATGTCGACGACCTGCTCATCGCATCACCGTAGGCAGCTGCCATCCAACGGTTCAAGGACCTACTACATGCTACCTACTAGATGAAGGACCTCGGGTCAGCACGAGTCTTTATGGGCATGGAGCTTGAGCATGATTGCTCCACGGGCATCTTGCACGTCCATTAGGTCGCCTACGTCCAAACCCTGTCCAGGCGCTTCGCTGAGGACCTGCCCCTTGTGCCAAGAGCATCCTCACCCATGTCACCTAATGGTCAGGCGATGCTCAAGAGCCCTGACCCTGCCGTGCTGGAGGAGCCAGTCGATGTGACCACATACTTACTTGTCATTGGGTCACTTGTCATTGGGTTCCTGGCGACGACGACACGTCCAGACATCGCGTTCGCCGTCAACCTCCTGGCATAGTTGACTCAGGAGCCGCGTCACCTCCACTTTTAGGCCGCGATCCGAGTAATGCGCTATGTCGGCTCGACTCCACGGCGAGGCCTCATGTTCCATCGAAAACCGTCTGATGTGGTGATACGCTATACTGACAGTGACTGGGTCGAGAGTTTGGAGAGTAAGAGTCGTACAGGCTGGATGTTTGTTGTTGGCGGCACGACTGTGTCCTCATGCAGCAGCAAGCAAGGCTACATTACATGCAGCACTGCTGAGGCTGAGTATGTGGCACTTGGTTCTGGCGCGTGTGAGAGTGTGTGGCTACGTCGCCTGTTGTCCGAGCTGTATCAGCCAGTCCCATCCATCACGCTACACTGTGACAATGAGAGTAACATGGCCATTGCTGACAATGACGGCGTGCATCCCACTTGCACAAAGCATATCAATGTCGAGCATCACTACGTGCATTCTTTATTGCATGACGACAGCATCAGCATTGTGTGGATTGAGACAGCACGACAGTTGGCTGACTTCTTGACCAAGGCCCTGAAGCGTGACTCATTCAAGAAGGCAGTCAGTGCGATTGGTGTGCGTCTTTGAGGTCCTCTCTCTCCCTCCCTCTCTCTTCCCCTGCCCGCTTTGTCTCTGTTTTATCTGCCCGTCAATGTGCACTGCACCTGTGATTCATGGAGGAGTGTTGGTTTTAATGCAGCTCTCATTGTACTCTGTTGTGTCCTCCCGGCTTGTCCACGTCAGCGTGCAGATGACTGATGGTGAGACGCGACGCTGCTAGAATGTCCTCTAGTGGAGCCAATGCACACTGAGGCCCACACATAGTTTGCTGGAGCCTCCTCCACTCTTCTACGTGCTCAGCTCTATCGGTAGCTCTCCTCGGCGGTCGTGCCGCCGGCAGTCTCTGTCACTGCTTTTGCTGTCTACACGCGTCCATTACTCTGTTTGACTGCACTGTAGCATTTACAGTGCTGTATCATGCACAAGGTCCAAGTTTCATGAGTTTCGGGCAATGTTGGTACCAGGGACTAGAGTAGATGCCGCCAGGGTTCAGGCGGCTATAACCCTTGACTGATGTTTTTCTATATGATTCTGACCGCACGGCTGCGTTTGCAGCGTGCGTATAATGGTATGGTCCAGTTTTCAGGCAAAACGGACGACGCCCGGGTTTTGGGCTGTCGGCTGTTTCGTAGAGCTCACCGAGAAAACCTTCCTGCCTGAATATAGAGCTGTTTTCTGATTGGATGGTGAACTGAGTAACAAGCTCTAAAGAGATGGGGGAGACTGGATCTTGGAGGGGTCTCACATTGTGTCTCATTCTCAGTTCTTGATCAGTCATTTCCAGTTCACAGCTGCGTTCTGGCGCTAACACTGCTGCGCGCGTCTCTGAGTAACAAACCCAGAGCACTAAGATTAGACTCTAGAGCGGCAGACCGAGGGGGCAGCAGCCTAAGCAACAAGCGTGGAAGCCCGCATGCTGCATCGACAACGCAGCTGCCCCAACCTGCGCACTAGAACAGTTTCCAGCTCCTTTCTTCACCAGCCTGTTTGTTTTGGGTCAGGTCTACGACCAAGGATGCTGTATAATCAGCTCATCCCTTGAAGCAACAGAGTGACAGAGCAACTAGAAAGACTTTTGTTTAACAGTCATGACGGTTGCCACCCAAGTTTCAGAGATTTTTCCTGCAAGTGAAAGGGACTAAAAACTTGGAACTTAATGGAGATACCGTAGGGTTCTGAAGATGTTTGAAGTTTGCACAAAATGGCACAGAGGCTTCACATTCAAAGGAACATCAGTCTGAAAGGTGATAAATGGAAGATTAAGGTAGATTAGGATGAAATGAAGAGGTAGGAGGAAGATGAGGGCTATAAGATGAGTTTTTTCTCTTGAAGGAAGGTCGAGTGTTACTGGAACATTGATATCTTTTGTATTTGTAGTGTTTCATTGTACATGAGCATGATGTGGACTGCACATGTTCTTTGACATGTGAGTGATTAAAAGTATCTGGGCAGTGTATAACGCGATGAAGATTACTTACAACGATGGCTGGCATTGTTTTTTAATTGAACATGGAAAACATTGCCGTCACAAAAATTAGAACTATGCCGAAGAGGGGGGTGTAAACTGCTGAACTAGTTAGTCTTGTGAAGCTTGTTGGTCACAATGTACTGTGCTCGATTGCAATCCTAGATGTTTCTCATCAATTCAAATTCTTCTATCATATAAAAAAAACTAGCAAAGCTCATCGTCGTGCAAGAAGTTAACAGGGCAGGGCACTTCATGGCTTTGCCCTGGTTGAGGCTTAGCCTCAGCTTGGGAGCCGGCACAAGCAAATGGCTAGCAGCCATAGGGTTGGTCAGCTTGTGTGCTAATGATACGCCTGCACCTGTTTCCCCCAACCTCCCGACAGCCCCAAAGCAATGTGTACATGTACGCTCACTTTCCTGACGTGAAATCACTTCTTCATCTAAGAATCTCTCTATCTTTAGCATGGCATGAATCTAGATTAGGTGCCTGTGGACGGCCCCATCATCCCTCTGACTTCTGCTGTCCTGGCTCTGCTCACATTGGCTGTTTTTCCGTTATTTCCAATTCCCTCTCCCTTCTGGCTTCCCTCTCCACCTTGACATTGCAGACCATTGGCGACTTCCTCAATGCTAGTGCCCTCCCCCCCTCCCTCCCTTCTAGGTGCACGTGGTGTAGATCCATCGTTCCCCCTTTCCCCAGTACGCAAGGCGCAGCCCCATCATCCCCTGTTCCTAGTGCGAATGGAACAGCACCCCCCCTCCCTTGTCCCTGATGCATGTGGCGCCTGCAGTCCTCTCTCCCTCTCTCCTTCCAGCCTAGTTCCATCTTCCTTGCAATCTCCTCTCTCTCTCTCTCTCTCTCTCTCTCTCTCTCTCTCATCCGTCTGTCCATCTGTCAGTCCCTCCATCCATCCATGATTTCCTTTTTCAATTCATCTCTCCATCTTTCCATCTTTCTAACTGTCTGTCCGTCCATCTGTCCTTCCATTTAGCCATCTTTCCATCCGTCCATCTGTCAATGCTTTCATCCATCTTGTTTGAAATATACAAAAATGATCCTTATCCCATCACTGCTCTCAGAAAAATCCCAAGGTCTCAACCAGGTTCATCTCCTGTGTTGAACCAGCTCGGTAACAGAAGTTAGACTCAATGGTAATGTCAGACTCTGAGTCACCCCTTATGAAAGAATTTGTCTCAGACGCGTCTGGCTAGTGAGGTAGCCGTCTTGTACTATTCAGTGGTTATATAACATGGATGTTCATTCCCTTGATTTCAACCTAAAAGAATCTTTTGCTCTTGTCTGCCTTTGGTTTCACGGCCCTCACTGCTGTGTCTCCATTCCGCCATTCTCCTCTTGCTCATTCTTTTCCAGCCACTCTCTTGCAGCTCTTTGCTCTGTCACTCCACTCCATTGCTCAATTTTGAAAAGATCTCCTGCCTGCCTCTTGGCCTCTCCCTCAGTACCAGAGCATTGTGAGGAGGGAACACGTCGCACGTGACATCGCGCGCGCCATCCTGTTGGTGTGTGACATCTCGCCGTCGCCGCCGTGGCTTCCGCCACCTCTGCCGCTCTCTAGCAATCGCAGAGGTCCTTAGGGAGGAGGACCTCACTCCCACTAGCTTTCGGCCTCCTGTCTTGGTGGCCAATGACAGCAACTCACATGTTAGGGCATTGTTCTCTCGCCCACGGACCTCTCCTCCCGCACTTCTCTCGCACCTCTCAACAGCTGCAATCTTCGCAGCCGGTCCTCCCACCGCACTCCTGTGCTTGCGTCACAGGGATCGTCAGGCTGCATCATCCACGTGACTGCACCAAGGACAGTCGCACGGCGGCAGCCGCGGACCCCACAACCACGGCCGCTTGTGCGTCTGGGTGCCAGCAGCAGCTGCGTTAGTTGCAGTAGTCGCGACTGCAGCCTCTTTCAGCAGCCGCAGCTTCAGCTGCATCAGTCTTAGCAGCATTGCTGCCCAACTCTGCCATCCACCCCAACTACTGCGGTAGTCGCCTCTTATGCGACTGCCATCTCTCCATCCTTGAAGCAGCAGCCTCGTCCGTAGCAGCAGCAGCATCAAGAGCAGCAGCAGTAGCAGTTTTAGCAATAGCGGTGGCAGCCACTTTAGCCACAGCAACAGCAGCATTGGTAGTAGCAGCAGCAGAACACGTAGTAGCAGCAGCATCTGGAATAGCAGTGGCAACAGTTTTAGCAGCAGCATTGGCAGCCGCATCAGCAACAGCAGCGGCAACAGCATCGGCAACTGCAGCAGCAGTACGGGCAACAGTAGCAGCATTGTTACCAACAACGTGGCAACCACTTTAACCATAGCAGTAGCAGCATAGGCAACAACAGCAGCAACAGCACGCGCAGTCGCAGCAGCATTGTTCGCAACAGCGTTGGCAACCGCATCAGCTGCAACATCAGCATCGTCGGCAGCAGCAGAAACAGTTGCAACAGCAGTACGAGTGTAGTGACAACACTCCACTGAGTGCACCGCTTTGGTGGTGTTGCACCCAGCACGCTGGCTCTTTGTGACGCTTCCTACGCGCTTCCCCCTGGTGCTGTTGCATCGTCACGTGAGACGTCACAGAGGCATGAGCAGCAACTGAGTGTCTGAGTCCACAGCACAGTCATCCACGCGGACTGCTCGCCACCGACCGGTAAGCATCTCCCCACCTCTTTCTCCTGAGGGGTCCGCAGCCGTAGGTCTCTCCCGATCTGCACGCTGCATTTACTCAGGAAGTTGTTAGCCTTGTGAGTTCCCTCACTCGAACGGCTGCGGCTGTTATAGACACAGCTGTAGCAGCCGCCGCTACGTTTGCCGCAGCCGCTAGAGCCTCTCGTGCGCCTACCTCTACCTCAGTAGGACGTGCAACAGAGGCGTACACAGAGGCTGCGGTTGTCATCGGTCCCATTGCTGCAGCAGCCGCTAAGATAGGGACGCAGATTTCTGCCGCAGCGTCTGCCATTCTATCTGTGATAGCGGCGGTTGCAGCTTCCATCCGTACCTCGACGTCCGTCGCTGACAGTGCAGCAGTGTCTATTCCATCTGCCGCCTCTAGATTAGTCACAGCGACGGAATCCATTGTAGCTGTCATCATCACCCTCAGTGCTGCCCTCGTCAGTGGAGTGTTTGCTCTGGTGGTACCATTCTTCTCCACTGTTGCCATTCTCTCGGCTACCTCCGCGACTAAAGTTCCACCACTCTTAGCCTTCCTGCGCAGTCCGTCACCTGCTGTCACCGCATGACTCTCTATCTTGCATGATTTTGTCCCCTGCCTACTTTCTATTTTTCTCTTTGCGGTGGCTTGTCCTGTCTGACTCGGGCTGGGCTGTCCTACAGAATTCAGCTACTCTGCCTAAGGCACCCCCATTTTTCCCACGCCCACTGGGGCTGGGGACACTGCCCAAATTTGTCGTGCAGAGCCCTTACGTTGTCACCATGCCTAGTGACAAGGGGTCAGTCATCGTGGCCCTTCAGTGTCAGCTGAATCTCTTTCGCGAGGTTCAGCAGGAGGTTGAAGACCATCTGTTGCCTCTATAACCCTATTTTCTAGCTTACTCCTTATTTCCTGCACCTCTGCCTCTGCTTTTGTCACTTTGCCAATCTGCTTCTTCCCACTAACATCCCGCACCACTACTTCTATCGTGGTATCAGAGCTTCAGAAAAAATTGCCCGATGCCGCCTGTCCAAGTCGTCACGTCATTTTCAGCATCACCGCCTTCCTCTACCAAAGCTTTCTCTGGTTTGCACTGTTGCCGTCTCTGCTGCCTACGTCAGAACTTGTACTCTTGCTTCACCTCATCAGCTACGTTATTCCCTGGTGATCACTGTTCTACCCTGCTTCCCAGTGCCACTTTCTTGCTATCTTCAGTGGCCTTTCACTTCTGGTGACCTTGCCAGCTCACCTGCTCTCTTGCTATCTTCAGCCACAGCTTATTTCAGCAGTGTTAAATCACATTGCTCCTTCAGTTTCAGAAAACAAATCTTGCTGTGAATGCACCCATCATCCAGTGTTAATGCCCGCGGTAACGTTTGGACCTACAGTTGCTAACAGTCCACATCAGAAGTTGAGTTGTATTCTACTGTAGCTTTGCTCAAAGTTTCCTGCCGCTCTCCACAAAGTCGACTGGATTTTAAATAAAACTAGCTTTTCATCATGACTCGCATGGCTCTCAACTAAACCTCTTCGCATCTCTCAAATCTTGGCTCTCTCCTTGCCACTTCATCTTGTCCGCGTGACCTCATGAAAAAGGTGATCTCCTCTCCACTTCCAGCCAACTCCAAAGTGCTCAGTTGACCTCCTCCTCCAGCCGCCTTATCATCTCCAATCGGCTCCATCAGCTTCACCTTCATCTTCTTTCACTCTATTACCTCCCGATGTGTCATCCTCTTGCACCGCCTTCAAGTGTCATCTCCTTCCTCGTAGTTCTCTGCCTTGCTCACCATCTCCAACAGCTTTATCAGCATCATCAAATTCTTCTGCATCATCAAGATCATTTGCATCATCAACATCATCATCAATATCACCCATCACTTTCCTTGCCTGTGCATGTTGTTTTTCCCATACGCTCACGCCTTCAATCAGGAATCAACATCTTGGTTCCGCACATGCCAATGCCCGATTTTGCAGCCTGCGCCCATGCCTACCAGCTAGCAACATCATTGTGACTGGATCTAACTCCCAAAGGTCTTGCCGCTGCTCCTGGAATCAGGTGCTGCTAGTCCTCCTGCTCAAAGCCTAGCAAGAAGGAATGCGCTTTTGTAGCCTCTGTAAACAGAACTCTGGAAACTTCCCTGCTCCTCTTCCCTCAGCATCTGTTGCTGCCTGCCTTAGAAAGTTAGAGGTAATCATCCACCTTTTGTGCACTCCTCAATTAGTGTATATAAGTTTATCCAAATAAGCTTCCGAGAAAAAGTCAATGTTTAGTTGTTTATAAGCACAATCCACGAGTAGTTTACAGAATTTGGACGACGACTTCATTCAGGATACATAGTTCAATCTCACCTTTTTTTAATTTCATTATATCAATTCTCTTCTCAACATGTTTTGTGGCATGAGTTTATGCATATGGTTTCAAGGATTCCGTGGGGATTCTTGGGAATGTAAGTCTGGCTCTAGCTAAGACTATGTCACACCTTTTTTCTAGTAGAAATAGCAAAGATGTTCACCATTCAAGTGTAGCAAGCTCGTCCTTTGCAGATACTCCGCAAGTGGTCAAGCGTGCGTTGTGCTGATGATTGTTTCTTGCCAACGGGAAGCAGTTTCTCATGCGGTCGCCACGAGGTGGGGGGGGGGGGGGGGGGGGGGGGGGGGGGGATCAAAAAGCGTACGTGAAAATTGTATGTACAAGTTTTCTAACCAATTATGACTGGGAAACACAAATCCTTCAATAAATCAATCATACAAAGGTTCCGAGATGTTGTTTGGAATTGGGGAACTCAGGTTTGTGTTTTGGACGTTGACACAGGGTGAGTGGAGAGCCTATGTCTAATTCATTGTGTGAAACATGATAGAAAACAAATGTTTTAGCCGTCCAATAGTCATGGAAGAGCTTACCTTCTAAATTTTGTGTGAAGTTTGAGATACACCTGTTAGAATCAACAACTTCTTGAATCCTAGGACTTGAATCAACAAGTATATTGTACGTATAGAAAAAATCTTTGTAAGCTGTTTGGATGTAAGATGAATCAACAAGTGTATTGTACGTATAGAAAAAATCTTTGTAAGATGTTTTGTTCCAAAAGACTTAGGATAGAAAGTTGACAAAAGATATCGTCGAGTTGATTAAGAATACTTGAGCTTGTTTTAATTCTGTTTTTTTTTGGGAAAGAATCCCCCCCCCCTCCCCACCCCTCCCCCAAAGGTGATGACATGTTCATCCTTTGGGATTTGTATGTGCCGATGAAGTTGCATACAGGTGTGCATGATGGAAATGGTTTTTTGTGAAAGGTCGGCTTTCAGAATGTTCCCGGATTCAGCACTTTCCATTGCATTGCATTATTACTGATGCAACAGTTGTCGGGGAGGGGGGGGGGGGGGGGCCCCGAGCAAAGTCTTCCCCTCCCCCCTTCAGGCAGTTTACACGACTATTACATAGGTGAGTGTATGGTGGATATAGACATCAACGTTCAGGATGTCCACTAGTGGTGCGAGGCAGTTGAGTCATCGGGTGTTGTTCGACAATCACCATGCAGCGGCTCAGATGCATTGAACTATATGTGTACATCTCGGACGTTGATTTCACGTGTTGAGATGTAGACACCCATAGAAAACGACCTTATGCACTTCAACAAGGGAGGGGGGGGGGGGGGGGCGACGGCTTGCAATCCCCCCCCCCCCAATGCGGAAAGTGTACAAGCTAATTGTTGCAGGAGATGTACAGAATTCAATATGTAATTTTGGGCATCCATACGCACGTGTTCAATCCGGGTTCCTGGAGCGTTCTTCTTGAGACAATTTCATAGTTAACGTATGCGGTGGGAGGCTCAGGTAATGCCGTGTACACCATATCATACACCTCCCACGTGCCATGTGGGTTGCGGCCAAAAGATTAGATAGGGATCCATTCGCAAAACATTATTTGCATAATGGAGGAAATCTTGAAACATTTCAATGTTGAGAATAGAACGTACGACGACCAATGGAGGATAAAAACTCCGATTGTGGACCATTGGATGGTTCTGTAGGCTAAACAAATGCCCGTGCTGTCAACTGGCAGTTACTGACATTCATTTGTTGATGAAACAAAAGGAAAGACACACAACTCGTTTCTAGAAATTTCCACATCACCATCGACTGCACACTATAGAAGAATCCCTCTTGTACTCCTAATCTTAAGCAGACCATATATACTTCTCCTCTACAGTTGAGTGGTGTGGAAAACCTAGAGATAATGCCCGGTGCCTGGTTTGAGGCCACACAACACCTCGTCCACTCTAAACCTGCAATGTGCACAAATAGTTCCCACAAAATTCTAAATTTGGCGATGGAAAATCACACAGATGTCCAACATTGTAATTCAACGGTGGACATGGTGACCACTGCCCACGAAGGAGTTTTGGGAAAGAGTAGGTCTTGACAAGCACACCTTTTCAAGATTTTTTGATATGTATGTCAGGTTTTTCCTCATTGTCTTGTTTAACACTTTGATGATTCTTATACCTCTAGAATTGAGCAAAGAGAGAATTTTATTAAAATGTAATTAGGTGAAAAATGATGTAATCCTTCCAAGAAACCACCTGTTGCTTCAATTTCATGAGAGAAAATTTGAAGGAGGTATGACTAATTGGGGATTTTTTGTACACTGTCTGGTAAGTTTACAAACCTGTACCATGCAGTATGAAGGGCACATGAAGGTTTCGGTTGGATTAGGAAGGGGGGAGGGTTGTGTAACTTGTGAGTGTATAAGGGGGTGTATGGGGGTATGGCAGTCAGGTGTACAATAGTGTACAATGTATCGTGTATTGGTGGTGAAGTGGTGTTTGTGGACGTGGCGGGGAGGGGGGGGGGGTTATGTAAGTGGTGAATGTATGAGGGAGTGTATGGGGGTATGGCAGTCAGATGTGGATAAATGTAGGATGTATCGTGTATTGGTGGTGAAGTGGTGTTTGTGGACGTGGCGGGGAGGGGGGGGGGGTTATGTAAGTGGTGAATGTATGAGGGAGTGTATGGGGGTATGGCAGTCAGATGTGGATAAATGTAGGATGTATCGTGTATTGGTGGTGAAGTGGTGTTTGTGGACGTGGCGGGGAGGGGGGGGGGGTTATGTAAGTGGTGAATGTATGAGGGAGTGTATGGGGGTATGGCAGTCAGATGTGGATAAATGTAGGATGTATCGTGTATTGGTGGTGAAGTGGTGTTTGTGGACGTGGCGGGGAGGGGGGGGGGGTTATGTAAGTGGTGAATGTATGAGGGAGTGTATGGGGGTATGGCAGTCAGATGTGGATAAATGTAGGATGTATCGTGTATTGGTGGTGAAGTGGTGTTTGTGGACGTGGCGGGGAGGGGGGGGGGGTTATGTAAGTGGTGAATGTATGAGGGAGTGTATGGGGGTATGGCAGTCAGATGTGGATAAATGTAGGATGTATCGTGTATTGGTGGTGAGGTGGTGTTTGTGGATGGGGGGAGGAGGGGGGGGGGGTTGTGTAAGTCGTGAGTGTATGAGGGAGTGTATGGGGATATGTCAATTAGGTGTACACAAGTGTGAACTGTACTGTGTATTGGTGGTGAAGTAGTGTTGGCGGGTGGGGAGGGAGGGGATTGTGCAATCATGACCTTTTCATACACTGGTTTGGGTGTGAATGTTTATGTATGAAGATGTACGTGTAGGAAGGTTCATAGAAGCTAGTCTGCGAGACAGAACTCTTGTTTCAACTCTTACATGGATGTATGTGTTTTTATGAATTCAATGTAAACATTAAAGAGAAGAAATTGATCTCAAACAGACTTTAAGAATGAAATGTATCGATTCTATGTATCGATTGATACCCCCCTCTTTGGGCAAATGTGAAAATCCACCTGTATTCCTATGCCCGCATGACCCGCTGACGTGATTGACGTAAGCGACTGGATCATCATTGCGGTGTGGGGACCGGATCCCCCCTCCCCCTAATTTTATGTAACAAGTGTACAAGGGCATGTATGTTGAAGTCATCGTATTATGTACACTGGTGTACAGGCACTTAATGGATTGACGTTGCTTCCGCGAAGTCTCTGTTCACATCCATCGGATTTGACATCCACTCCCCTCCCCCCAGGAACACCATAGTTGTACATGACAAGTGTACGAGGGGGTGTTTTATGTACATCACAAAAATTACACTTATGTACAAGACATCCCTTCCACAGAATGTCTATCGACACTAAACACCAGCGTCTGTTTTCTCGAACCCCCCACATGCATTGTCACATACACAGTCCTCATACAATTTTGAAGTTTGGGAGGGGGGCTCTCTCGACTTCTGTTGGAATTGACATCTGATCCCCCCCCCACCAAGCTTTGAAGGTTTGTGTGGCGAGTGTACGACGGGTTCAATGTGAGCGACGTCGCAAAATGTACACACGTGCATGCGCATTTTGTAAGTTGATTTCTCTTCCATGAAATGTCTTGCAACTTTGTTCACTTGTGAATAAAAGGGAAAACCCCCTTCCTACACTCTCTCATACACTAAACATATACAATACTAGCATCTGAGTGGGAGGGGGGGGGGCTATCGACGTCTGTTATCTCCCCTCCTCCCCCAAAAGAGAACATTGTATGCGGACAGTGTACAAGGGAGTGTATGTGAGCAACTTTTCAAAATGTAAACTAATGTAAGTTCAGTTTCTACACCTATGTTTCCACTGAGTGTCTCATGACTTACCATACTAGCGTACTTATAGACAACACCCCCCCCCCCC
>SZWC01002775.1:50912-64745 GCA_023375785.1 Penium margaritaceum | reverse complement strand
CCTCTCTCTCTCTCTCTCTCTCTCTCTCTCTCTCTCTCTCTCTCTCTCTCTCTCTCTCTCTCTCTCTCTCTCTCTCTCTCTCTCTCTCATATATGACCAATTGACTCATCCGAGAAACAGTGTATCAACAAGTGTATTGGGAAGTGAACAAACTAGTGAACATGGATGGCTCACACAAACTACTATACATCACATAGAGCCCATTATAGTTTTCATTCTATACAAGGAATTTTCATCTGAACATTGCTAACATGCATTGATGTGGATGTTTTGTAAGAAACATCTACACAGAAGAATACACTCATTGATATACTGATTAACAAGTGCGTGAAATTGAGGTGATTAACCATAACTCCTCTCTCTCTCTCTCTCTCTCTCTCTCTCTCTCTCTCTCTCTCTCTCTCTCTCTCTCTCTCTCTCTCTCTCTCTCTCTCTCTCTCTCTCTCTCTCTCTCTCTCTCTCTCTCTCTCTCTCTCTCTCTCTCTCTCTCTCTCTCTCTCTCTCTCTCTCTCTCTCTCTCTCTCTCTCTCTCTCTCTCTCTCTCTCTCTCTCTCTCTCTCTCTCTCTCTCTCTCTCTCTCTCTCTCTCTCTCTCTCTCTCTCTCTCTCTCTCTCTCTCTCTCTCTCTCTCTCTCTCTCTCTCTCTCTCTCTCTCTCTCTCTCTCTCTCTCTCTCTCTCTCTCTCTCTCTCTCTCTCTCTCTCTCTCTCTCTCTCTCTCTCTCTCTCTCTCTCTCTCTCTCTCTCTCTCTCTCTCTCTCTCTCTCTCTCTCTCTCTCTCTCTCTCTCTCTCTCTCTCTCTCTCTCTCTCTCTCTCTCTCTCTCTCTCTCTCTCTCTCTCTCTCTCTCTCTCTCTCTCTCTCTCTCTCTCTCTCTCTCTCTCTCTCTCTCTCTCTCTCTCTCTCTCTCTCTCTCTCTCTCTCTCTCTCTCTCTCTCTCTCTCTCCCCCCCTTTTTCCCTCCCTCCGCCCCTCCCACGTCTCTTGCAGTGAGTTACGTTGTGATTCTGCCATCCGCAGCCTATGCACCTGACTTGGACGTATGATGTACATATCCTTTGTGTGGGCCTTTCAGCTATGCGCATTGATATTTCTCGTCTTGGCATGCGGTACATGTAGGGTAGTGTTTTGGTGACCGTTAAGCCTTATTGACTGGAAAACAGGTTTAACGCATAGAGAATACACCCAGGCTAGGTGCTTATTCCTGTTTAAGTTGTCAGTTATGTCTACATGTTTTCTGATCTGCATGTTTTCTGACCTTAAGTCCTCATCTCACATTCTCCATTCGGCGCTTCGTCTGTGGCAATGGGTGCACTATGTCGAAGTGCATGCTGCTGAGTGGGGAAACTGTTTCAGATTGGTGAACTCTACCATAGACTACATTGTTCCCATGAATTTCCCTATTTGTTCTGCAGTTATGGTTTCTAAAAGAGGTTCTCCTCTTGGCCCAAACAGTGAAATCACTGGTATCCTGCTCTCTTTTGCCTTGCTGAGTGACATGATATGCTGTTGACAGATAACCTTCTTCCAGTCAGACCTTTACCTTCATTCATGACCTCACTCCTCAGCACGCCAGTTTTTTGGTCCTTAATTTGTTTGGCTTTCCGGTTGAACTGAAGTTGTCCCTGCAATCTCTGGCTCTGGCCTAGGGCACACCCTGGGCTTCAACCAGCAGATTGATTGGGTATCCCTTTGCCATGGCCCTGAAAATTCTTTCTATTACTCCCTTGGCATTCATCTCAGCTCAATTGCGGCATATGCAATGCTCGTGGATGAGCATCTGCACAGGTCCTACAGCAAAATCTGCTTGAACTCAACCACCATAAAATCTCACTTTGTAAGAACAAGAGTGAGCGTGTATGATGGTTGAGGTCTTTTCCAGCTCAAGGATAAGGATAGAATCGGCCAGAGCCACAAGATTGGTGGGATTCCTGGGCTCATTCTTGAACACACCATTCACTTATGTGCCTTGAACGCTCATTGTACAAGGTGCATATGAAACCCTATGGTTGATTCTTCCTCCAACGCAGCTGAAAATCATGGAGACATTGTCTACTTTACCATCAACCTTTACGCAGTTTGATGATGGGGATCATATACGTGATCAAATACCATTGATAACTCCTTGTTGTGATTCCCTACATGAAGAAATGAGCAGTTTGAACCAAAATGATGGGAGAATCACGTGGAGTGCATTCATGAAACATGTGGGTTGCATGGCACGCACGATCATGTGTAGAAAAAACTGCACGCACAACACTCTCACACCTCAGTCGTGTTGAAGACTTTCATTCCCAGATTCAACATCTCTCAGCTACAGATTGCATCAGCAAATCCGGCGTAGTTAAGAAGGGGCACAGCTGTGCATTTGGATCTGGATTCACTCTCAAAATGTTCAACAATGTTAAAGAACTGAATGAAACCATTGACAATCGTTGCACATGAGGCGTTCCTTGACAGACAGAGCAGATCATGAACCTGAAAAGCTGTTCAAACCTAATCCATATTCCATGGGGAGGGAAAAAAAAATCTCTGTTTCAAGAGCTCCTTTCCTTCATGTAAGAGGGGAAGGGAGGACAAGGACACATTTCATTTTGTCTTCAGAGATGAAAGGACTGTCGGGGAATTCCCAAGGGGCACGAGCACAAAAGATTGTGTTTGAGCACCTCCAGCTCGAGCTCTTCCTTCTTTCTCTGCAGATCCTGGATGACAGTCACTGCATGGTTGAGCATGCTTGCCATGTCCCCATGCCCATTCACAGCATCGCGCAGCCTTGCAAGTGCTTCATTAATGCGGTCGCGCCGTTGCCGCTCAGTCATGCTCTTGGCCTTTATCCTGTTGCTGATGCCACTGCCCATCTCGGCGAGAACCCTGGGGGTTGCTCTTGCCGATCCCGATGTGTGCGATGTTCGTGGTTGCCACTCATCCTTGCCTTCCTTTTTTCTTCCCCTAGGGCTTGATATCTTTGGTGAAGATTCAGATGGACTGTCCATGTTCTGTGGACATGGAAGCTTTGAAGCTGCTACAGCGACCTCAGGACAGGAAGGATCCTGGCGGGAGGCAACCGCCTGCCTCTTGGCAGGAGCTTTCAGGCTATCTTCCGTGGCACCAACTGGACTGCTGCAGGCGGCTGCTGTAGAAGCAGCAGCCCCTGCTACCGTTGGAGCAGATGATGTGTCACAAGTAGGCATCCGTGCATGGTAAATAGCAGTAGCATTCTGCTGAAACTCCTGCATGCTCCAAGACCTCTTAGGCCTGTCTGCACTAGATCCACGAACAAAAGATTGTGCCACTGCATCTGCTGACGTTACTGCTGCCGTGGCTGCTCCTGCTCCTCCTGCTGCTGCTGCTGCTGCTGTTGCTGCTGCTGCTGCTGCTGCTGCTGTTGTTGAAGGCTGCGACATGGCCACAGCCTTAGCCAGCAGCAGGCTGTCGCTGCTACTCGTGATGCTGAGTTGCTGCTCCAGGGCCCTTTGTCGAAGCATCAGCTTCTGTTGCTCCACCTGCTCCTGCTGTCCTTGTTCGTGATGCTGCTGCAGCAGCTTGGTGAATGCTGTCACGTTCTCCGCAGCAGCAGGCAGGCCTAGACGACTAGGCAGACTGTGCGATAATCCCAAAGGTGATCGGCCCGTTCTGAGGAATGAAACGCCTCCCACTCGTCTCGGACCACCTGCAGATGCAACAGCGGAAGCAGCAAGAAGAGTGAGGCTGCTCGCGTGGCCAGGAGGTAGCGACAGCAGCGGAGATTTCTTTTCTCCTGCGCTTCCTCCGAAGGATTGGAACCTTTGAAGGGGGCTGTTAACCCTGTCCGCCATCCCAGTCGCAGACGGACCAGGGCTGCCCACGTTGGTCAGGCGGAGGGGCGTGGAAGGTGCTGAGAAGCTTCCAGAGCCAAAGCAGCGCGCGAGCTGCTTCTGGTGCTGACGGATGGCTTCCTGGAGGTCCCCGCAGGTAGAAACTAGGTTTTCTCTGTCACTGCGGCCGTTTACGTCTCCATCTTTCTCCCATGGCAGGTCCACGTTCCACGTGGAGCGCGAGCTCTCTGGCCAACCATCGTTCGCTGGTGCCGCTTCTCCTGACGTTTCAATAGACGCGGTACGGTCAAGAAGCTTCTGCAGCAGCTCCTGACGCTGTAGCGAGTGTGGGATCGGCTGCTGCTGCTGCTGCTGCTGCTGCTGCTGCTGGTTCTCCTGTTGCTGCTGCCGCTGCTTTCGATGCTGCTGCTGTTGCTGCCGCTGCTGCTGCTCCTTTTGTTCCTGTTGCTGCTGCTGCTGCTGCTTCTGCAGCTGCTCCTGGTTGAGGAAGTTGAGCGCATCAGCTAGCACGCCCATCTCCTCGCTGTACATATCCCGCGTCATCTGGGAGAAATCCGCGAAGAAGGAGGTCGACGAGCCGCTCCATGCGTCCACGTGCTGCTGCGGCTGCTGCTGCTGGTGGAGGGAGCTTCCGGGTTTGGCTGCACTCAACTTTCGGAGATCCGCGTTGCAGGCTTGGTGCGCATCGTACAACGCAAGTCGGTTGCTTTCCAGCTGGGGCCTGCGACCCGGGACTTCGGATCCCATACGGCAGATGCTTTGCGCGACAGTTATTACGGTGAGACTGATGTTTTGGTCCGCTTGCTCTCGTCTTGCGCTGGCAAATGCAGAGCAGACAGCAGGACTCTCGAAATTCGACGAGGAACTGAAATGTGAAAGTGATATGCAGACGGCGGAGGGGAAGACAGTAGTCTGCATGTGGTCCTGCTGGTAGAATGAAACTGCCGAGTTACTAGGAGCCGCAAATTAATCGAGTAGTTCAAGGCGCTGCTGGATCTTGCATACCAGGCCGTCGACGGTCTCCTCCTTCGAACTGTTTGGATGATGTATTTTGTTGTGGACCGCAATTTGTGGTCCTGTGCCATCAGCAAGCTGAGCAATAAAGAGAAAGCATGAAGTGGAAAGTGATTGGTCCACTATTCTTGAACGGAGGCTCTCGGACGGTGTTGAGGAGGTGGCTAAGGCACACGTGGATATCCGCGGAGTCAGCATTCGGGGGAAGCGGAAAACAACTTACGACGCAATTGGGTGGAGTTAATGGCGACTTAGGGGCAAAGCTAGGGCCTCGGCTGGCAAGGGGTGAGTGGGAATGGGAGTCCGTTCCGCTCTTTTGCTGACATCATCGTTCAAGGCATCCGGAAGTTTCTAGATCCGAAACTGTGTGAAACGGGGCTCGCCAGCCCACTTTTCCATCGCCCTCGCCCGTCTCTGTCCATGATGCTAGAAGAGATAGCAGTCGAGAACAGTCAACCTGCCTCAAATTGATTCAAGTCCTAGCGGAATATTGAAAATTTAAATACAGAATTTCAAAAAGATCTCCCATATCTACGATTTGCGCAAAGTGAATGCCACATCCAATGTCAAAACATTTAAACAATGTATCCAGCAATTTTGCAAAGACCCAGATCATCCTTTTAAAATCTGACTCAAACACTATGACAACGCCAGATGGCAGGCACCATTGAGACTGATGTAGCCAAACCTAAGCAAAAAATGACAAACCCATCTAATGAGGGGTTTGTTACTTCCCATGCAATAGCTTCTAAAAGATTATACTTGGGGATCAAAAGCACCACATGCATTGAAAGGAAAGTGGATAGAACCCGCAGCTGTAGGACCCACTAGAAGCTTGCACTGGAATTAAACCTCAAAACCTAAAGCGTAACTTGAGGGAGGGTTTGAAACACGTTTGCGGGAAAAATAGGGGATGTGAATGATGATGAAATGATTGAAAGAGGGCCTCTTTTCAAGATAAAAATGTAGAAAAAAAACAAATCACTTCTTTGCACACTCAATCACTATTCTTGTGATCAAGAAAAAAGTAAAGAGGGTAACATGACCCTCCTCCCTTTTGCATGGTCAATAAAGAATGATGATGAAGCATGGCAAGGAGACATGTACATTGTCAGCTATTCTTGACATTTTATATACTCACTCTATAATTCAAATCCTCAATCGACATCATTAGTAGTGTAATTGTGTAGACATCATAGCTGTTTCTCCCTTCTCAAAAGTAGGAAATAAAAATCATTTGCATCCTACTTAATCTAAAACGTTGTTTCAGTTTTGGATACTGATAACTATTGATGTATGAAACTATTTATACGATAGAAGCTTCATGTACTTCTTTTGCACCCGTAAGTATTGTAGAATGGTGAGTGAAAAGGTGCCATTCCTAAGATTTGGAGGGGCCAAAGATCACCTAGAACCTTTGAGATTTGAAAAAAGAAAAGAAAAAATGTAGGCGATGCTTTTATACATGAAATTAACAATTTGAACGCTCTCTCTTGCTTCATCCATACATATGACATGGATAGTAACCTGTCAACCAATTGTGTGTGTGTTTTTACGCAAAGACAGGCTAAAGTGGAAGTTTTGGACTCTCATGGTTCCCCAAAAAAATGGCTGGGAAAACAATCCTTTACAAGAAACATGTGGGTGAAAATCAATGAATGAAAGTGATGATCATTCTTTGTTAATGAAATTGAAAGAATAATGCTGATTTGAACATGTATGTGACGTGAGTGAGTACGTCTTTGAACCCAAGTCAGTTGCAAAAACCTTCTATACATTCTATTTCCCAAGGGTATGCGGTTTTAGTGTGATCATTCACTATAAAAAACAACTGCAAATCATTTCCATTTGAAAATTTTCATAACCACTTTAAAACAAGGAAACAATAGATCACATCTTACGTGTAATGCTTTTTTCAGCAAAAATATTGCAAAAGATTAAATAATAGAAAAAAGCACAAAATAATCATTACAAAGATTGAAGACTTGAGTAATTTGATGTAATCACACAAAATAATCGATCAATAAATTGAAGAAACAATAACACATGAGACTAAAAATGATGCCATTTTAGCATTTGAGAGAATTCATTCATGTAACCATTTTGAAGACATCGTAGCATAGGTTAAAGAAAAAATCCTCACTAAGAAATAGAGGTGTTTTAGATTGTATAAGGCATGTCTATGTCAGGTGAGCAATGTGAAGAAGTCAAATGCACAATTTCTGACGTTTCATCTGGAACAAAAAATGTGTCTAATCTATTTTAGATTGTTCTTAGCTTTCGGATATCAATAACCAGAACACCACATATCAATACCTATGGCAAGAATTCCCTTCAAATGCTTGTTTATCATTTTAAAGTATTACTTGCAATGGGTTATAAACTGAAGGAGAATCGTATCCATACCCAATGTTAAGTGACGTGTGAAAAACAAAAATGGAACATTTCTCCCCATTTCAACCACAACTTGTAGTTGTGTTGCATAATAATGGTCAATGTTTGCTTTGATGGATTGATGGATTGCCTTGGTGATATCATGAGGATTGTAGTTTTTTTGGCACTATGTTGTGAGTTTGAAACTTGGTAAGATACTATGGTTTTTTGCCTCATTTTTTTGTGTCCTAGGATTTCCACATTGTGATCGTCCTGATCAATTTCTTCTTAGATATGTGGATATGGAGATTCCCTCGATTGAAGCATGTTCTTGCCAGATTTCTATCAGATCTAAGATGGCCTCCATGGAAGTCTAGGTATATAACCATGTTTTATGGGTTAAAGTCTAAGAACAAAGAAACATCATATGCTTCCTACTAAACGAATCTCTAGATACAAAAGCCTGACCTTCCATAATTCTACCCTTAAGAGCAATTGGTTCAAATAATTTAATTCTTTTGCCAGCCTAAAACAAAAATCCCATAGAAATACATATGAAAACTCAATTTAGCACTTATTCATTCTCTTTAATGATGTGGTGACTCATCAGACATTAATTTATAGTCATAACACTAGACAATTGAGTGTATCATAATCACTAAAGATTCTAGAGCAAATAATTTCATTCATAGCATACCATGAATGAATTTCAATGGAACTTCTATGGTTTGGAAATGTGTCACAGTCAGAGAGCATAACATTAGTTATTTCTTAACACGTGTTCTATGCATCATAGAGAGGAGATAACAATCTTTCAAGGACCAGATTTGTGCACACATTCTTGCCACCATCGTAGGGATTGAAAGCCATTGATGGCCATGGCAATGTGGGGAGCCTACCGTCTTGGTCCCAAATAGAAGTTTGAGGAACTTGGTGGATACGTGTGAGATGAACCATGAATAGCTTTGTCCTTGTGTTCGCAATGAGGGTAGCAATTCAGGATTATGTGTCACCTCTTACAAAAGCATAATGCCAACACAAGGATCGGAGAAACCCCATCTATGTAAGAAGAAAACCATTTATAATGTATTCTAAGAAATAAAACAAGTCTAGATTTGCATGAAAACTATTTGAACCAGACGTTGTCTTCTTTTGATAACAAATGTCACATGTTTTTACAGTGTTTTTAATTTGAGCCATCTTCTCTCTTTACACAAAATTCATGGGTTTCTTTGTTTTCCTGTCATCCTTAGATTTTCCTTTCCACTTTTGTTGTGAGATCACTCATTACGAGATTTAGAAGTTTTTTTTGGTGAGAACGTAAAAACTTATCATTCATTACAAGGATGGGGTTTCAAAGAAAAACTTCTTTCCTTATTACCCATTTTTCAGAATCAAAATGTGAGTGGTTTACCTACATATGGTTCTCATTATTTTCTGAAGGCATTGATCTTGAATACCAAGTCTTTTTCACCATTGTTCTTAATTGTTATCTTTATTTTTCCATAAACGTTTGAATCAAGACACTTCACATAACGTAGATTTATACAAAATATTTTGATATGGCCTGAAACATTAGAGGGTGTGGTGGTGGATTCAGATGATGTGCTGTAAACATCCTTGTAGGTGAAATTTCAGTGCCCACAAACAAGACATACCAGCTTAAACTTGGTTAAGCAGATGCATTCTAACATTTTTCGTAGTCAACCAACTTAAATGACAAAAAATCATGTTAATTCACGAGCATCTAACACCCAACAAGAGAAAACAGTTTAAAGTGTAATTGAGGATCCCATGACTAAAAAAATGAAAAAGGGTGAACTCCCTTCTTGTCTTCCCCCAACGATGTTTTTACATTTACTTTTTTTGCCATGCTAAGATGTGGCTGGTGAAAACATTAGTCATCATCAACACTTAACCGGACCTCCAAAGTGTTAATGTGTATTCTATCATTTTAAATAATTTATTATTTCATTAAACACGACTATGCAAACATAAGATTTCTTTGCAATGAAAGCACAACAAAACCATCTTCTCTTCAAGGGTGGAAGTACTAAAGCAACTTAGGAAACAACAACACCCGTAGTATGATTCCTATACATCCTTTTAAGATTATTTCAGACTTAAATGTTTAATCTTCATAGAAACGATTTGAAGAACTGTATACTTCATGGTCAATGAATATTGCCGACATAATACATAGAAACGATTTGAAGAACTGTATACTTCATAGTCAATGAATATTGCCGACATAATACATAGAAACGATTTGAAGAACTGTATACTTCATGGTCAATGAATATTGCCGACATAATACTGACCCTAAAGTTTGGATCCCCTTCAAAATCGCTGAATTTATTCAATAATTGCAATTATGAGTGCCTTGGGTTCATGTCACGAAACCTTCATGTATGATTTTGGTTGTATGTTCTTTTATCTTTATGAATTTCATGAATTTACGGGAAATGATTCCTCTCCTTATGCTATAAGAAATACTTTTAACCAAGGATGATGAGAATTTGTGTTTGAAATTGCTTGGAAATAATGTTTTGTTCCCCCTGCAAAGAAAAATAGAATTGGGTGGAATCAATGAAGGCATAATTTTTCAAGCATGTGAGTAAAAAGAATTTATAATGTTAAAGAACCACTAAAGTATTTTCTATTCTACTTTGATGTTTTCAAAGAATCAAATGGTTGTTCTTTTATTCATGCAGTCAAAGGAATTTCTCAATCTCTTGGCACTTGCATGTGCTGTCACCATTTACAACCTCCACCTGCATGCATATTTCCCCTTGAAACATTTGTAATCAGATGTTTAGATTAAAATTCATGGATGAATTTCCACAGAATGCATATTGAGTCTATAGTGATTGGACAAGAATCATCTATTGTTTTAGATCTCCATGGTTAAGTCCACAGACACTTGAGAATTCTTCAAAGAGGACTTCTTGGCCCCCATGACCCAAATCACTACTAAGGGTTACTTTACATTCATAATTCTCTCTTTGCTACGTCATTAGGGCACTTCAATGAAAATGCACCTTCAAGCGCGCCTGTTTGCAAGGAATTCAAGTTGTAAATTATCAAAGAATAACAAAACCATTCACTTTCATATCCATCCTCAAGACCTAAGATGAATTGAGAATCTTAGTTCTCATCACTAATTATTAGTAACTTAATCCACGTCAAGACATGTTCTTGGAGTTGTTCAACATTTAGCCTTGTTAAAACAAAATGAAACGACAATATCATAGTAAAAGAGAGTCGTAGAGGTGTGAAAAGCCATGTTTGTATTTGTGATAATCGTCTTAAAAACAAGTCTTTTGACAAAACATGGACATCTCTACAAGTTCAGAACATCTAGATGCAAGTTTCATCGACCACGTTTATCCTTTGTGGAGTAGGAATGAAATTTGATAGAAAAAATGAAGCACAACAAGACTTGAGAACCAACCTGATACTTCCCTTACATGTCCTCACAAACTTCAAGCCAAACCAAAACATTCATTAACTAGTGAAAAGGCTATAGCTTATGTCCAAGATTTAGGTCATGAAAACACAGTTACAAAGATACATATTTGCAAAAGATGAAGCACTTAAATCAGCATCAAATGCTTATGCTACCATAGCAGATGATTGATGTTACATGGAATGGGTTCAAGAAACTTTGACATTAGCTCACAAGAAAGCAAAGAAATCCCAAAAGTTCTCAACATCATGTTCATCATTGGACAGGGTACAATCGTGTTTAAAATGCCAAAACATCATTTAAAAAAGCTAAGTAGCATAAGACAAGGTTAAAAAAAAGATATTTCACAGTGGCCAAAATCCAAATGGCTTAAAAACCACAAGATTAAACCACGTGCTCATGTTATAGCAACTACTGTAGTTTTACAACACATTAGAGAATGTGCACAAAAATTAAACAATGTGTGCCTCACATGAGGCAACATGTGCAAAGGAGTCTCAATCTTAGAAGTCATAGCAAATGATCATAACGTAGCTTTTCTAAGACACAATGCATGCTTCTACTAATAAAACACCACCAGCATTGTTATAAGGAATCTTGCATTGATATACACATGTGCCAACCTTGACATACTTTGCAAAGGAATACAATTTGTACGTATCGCCCATCATCCAAAACAATTCCTTTCATCCCAAAGTATTATGTGGTAGCCTCTTGCCTCGTTTACCTAGATAGATCACTTAGAGAAATTTCATGTTACAAAAGTCTTTCACAAGCTATTCATTTACAAATCCTGCGTCAAAGTTTAGAGCTTGTGGAGTTTTTACAATGGATTGGTCCTAAAACTAGATCTCATGTCAAATCCACAGATTGCAGAAATACCCTGTGAGCACTTGTTTTCCCAACTTATAGCATCCCATTTACATATAAGATATCATCGATTTGCAACATGTGAAGCCTGAGATTCTCATAATTGGATGTATTAGCGAATACACTCCACCAACAAGACATATCTCATCAGTAATCTTGCATACCTATCCCTTTCCAACTTTGAGAAAATGGAGAAGTACATTAACAAAGCAAAGGATTTAGAAGACCATTTTGTCACCATAGACACAACTCTATCAAAACCAGCCTTAATCACCTACTTACACATGGGATTGACATGATAATGGAAGACAATTGAGAAAAATGTATGATAAGAATTAAGACAACTTGCAGAAGAATTCGTGCATCATGCTCAATAAAAATGCAAGCAATAAAGACCTTTAAACATAATATCAATGACAAAAAAATGAGGATTTTCACTATTTAGCAAAAAATCAAGAACAATCAAAGAAGGAGACAGAGCAATAGCTACTACAAGATAAATCACCTTTACCCATGTATCCAAGCTCAAACCACTCAATAAAACAGTGCAAACATTATAGAGACATCCGCCAATGTTATCCATCTATAGTATTGGGGGAAGTTTTAGGGAATTGTCTTCCTCAGTGTTGTAGTTGAACAGGTATCTACGTGTTCACCTCATTCTACAACACGTTTCACTCATCAAAACTTAGTAAGGCGTTGTCCCCATGTTACATAGACAATGCCCCAAGGGGAGAAAAGAACCCCTTCTACTACAAGACGCATCATTCATAAATACCATGTTTTTTTCTCTAAAGGAACTCATAAAAGAGTTAGAAACAATAACAACTTAGGAAACTCTATCCAAAATGTGGCAAACAAGCACACAACGACATCCTTCTTTGCTCTATTCTTCAAATTTTGAGCCTTTTAACTTCCTCAATATGCAACAACAGATCTTGAACGTCATAATAGTAAGTTTTTCCTTGCCGGCGCTACAAAATAATGAATGGATTAATAAGCCAGCTAACTTTATAGCTTCAATAAATTGGTATAAAAGTTTTTTTATTCCTTGCTAACATCATATGCTACTATATAAGGGCCCCCAATCTCTTAAGTCTCTATACGCGGAAAACAAAATTTAAACATTTTTTATTTCCCTTGGCCTTGCCGCAAACTTATTTTCCATGACTCAACTTGTTGACAATGAGAATAGTTTAGATCAAGAAGATGCACACAAAACAGTGGCATGCCTTCATATGGAGGAGGCATTGCTCCAACGGGCGATCCAACGGAAACTGCGCACGTATGAATCCGTGCAACGGCTCCTAGCTGTCAGACTACAATTCCCCTAATTGCCCCAAGAGGAGACAAAAGTCCTAACAAGGACAAACTAGTGGAATCTTGAGTAGTTTAACACGACATCGTATGTCGAGACGATGTCACACCTAGGAAAGACCTACCAGTCAAAAGTTACTAGCTCAACATCACACCACTAGCAAGCACTATGTGNCATGCCTTCATATGGAGGAGGCATTGCTCCAACGGGCGATCCAACGGGAACTGCGCACGCATAAATCCGTGCAACGGCTCCTAGCTGTCAGACTACAATTCCCCTAATTGCCCCAAGAGGAGACAAAAGTCCTAACAAGGACAAACTAGTGGAATCTTGAGTAGTTTAACACGACATCGTATGTCGAGACGATGTCACACCTAGGAAAGACCTACCAGTCAAAAGTTACTAGCTCAACATCACACCACTAGCAAGCACTATGTGAACTTCTAGACAGCCAGCGCCTGTGGGTGACGTGACGGTACACCCATTGACTATATCCAAAGATGTTCACAGTTGTTTGCACGAAGTTGAGAGGAGGAAAGGGTTCGTGGTTGTGGAAGTGGGCAGCCAAGCAGGGGAGTGGAGGATTGCTTATCCCATGCCCGTTGTTGGAAGCGTCAAACAGACTGAGCAGAGCGCAACAGCACGAAGGTCGGCGTGGCTTTTGATCGCGAACGGGGAATACCGGCCGTGGAAGCCCCAACCACCAGAGAAAAGACTGGGAACATTGCCACCAGGACGGAAGCTGAAGCCTGCAACCGATGAAAGGGGATACATAGAAGGAGTAATCCAGGCCACATGCCATGTGCGCACGCACATGGCATGTGGCAAACAGGGCAGAGCAGGGGCCAGGCAGGGGTGGGGATAGGACATCGAAGAGAGCATGGGGGAAGGAGGAGAGGAAGGAGGGAAGGGAGGAGGAGGAGAGTGGGGAGGAGGACGAGAAGAGCAGGGAGGAGGAGGACGAGGATGAGGATGAGGA
>SZWC01002775.1:0-19590 GCA_023375785.1 Penium margaritaceum | reverse complement strand
AGAGAAAGAGAGAGAGAGAGAGAGAGAGAGAGAGAGAGAGAGAGAGGGAGGGAGAGAGAGTTATCGATACATAGAGAGAGAGATAGAGAGAGAGAGAGATAGAGAGAGAGAAAGAAATAAATAGAGAGAAAGGGGGACACACACACACACACACACATACACAGAGCATTTGCATGTCTGAAACTGTCACTCAAAAATGAATCTTATAGTTGAGGAATTAGATGACATGATACTAAGAATTGAGGTGGAATTTGTTGTTGATCCACAAACCTATCCTTCTTTACTTCAACTTTCCACTTATGAATAGTGCACCAATGGATGGCGACCAATGTTAAACACAGTGGTGTGAAACAAATGGACTTGAGCATGAAGTTATTCACATTAAACGCTGTTTTGGTTAGGAAGTTATCCTTGTCTTTCAAGGTGGGGTTCACGTACATACAGATCATATGCTCAAGAATGAAGTAAATGCACTCGGTGTGTTTGTTGATTTGACAATGAAATGTTGATGGCTTTTGGAATTGCTGCCAAATTACTTTTGTATTTGTTTTAGAAAACATCAGAGAATATTTTATCTCTATGAATGATGATGCGCAAGAGGAAGCCATGATCCTCCACCACATCTTCGAAGAAAAAAGGTCCAATCCCCTTTGCATTTTAGTGTCCGGATGTAGGTAATGAATGTCTAATACTTGTGATAAGATATACAATCACAAGCATTGCATCATGGCCAAGGGATGTTTTTAAAACCTTATTAGTAAAGTCTATGTAAACACACTCCTATGCACTCAAAGAGATGTATGATTATTTGAGGAGTCCCGCACACATCTTTTACATGCCTTGTTTCAAAGAAATGGATCGCAAGTAATGTGATACTTAAGAACATTGAAACTCCATCGAAGTTACAAACAATGCTTCAAGAGTGCCCTCCTAGAATTTTGAGGTCCCACATGACCACAAATTAGAGGGTCATGGAACTAGGAGAGAATCTTTGCTAAAAGGATTCTTATGCCTAGTGCAAAACATTTTTTCCATGGTATGAATTTCTTGAGGCGATTACCAACTCAAAATTATCTTGATTCAAACTGTCTTAAAACTGAAATTTCCACACAATATCGAATGAAAAAACAAGTTCTAAAAACTGTTATAATGGATAATGTATTAAGGTGCTTATTGTAAAGTTGTAGATAGAATTTCTGTCATAATGGGAATGAAACATCCACACAGCTCTTTTCTTGCTTTACTATCTCTACATTTTTGGTTTATTGGTTTGGCAAAAATGATGTGTCTGCATGGATATTCACATATGAAGAAGAACTAACTCATTCATTCTCTGAAACATGCCTGTACTCTTTAGATCTGTGGTTACTTTTGAAACAAAACATGAATTTCTTATGGGTTTTCACAATTTTCACTCCCCTTAGTTACCTCAACGTACTAGCACTGTATGTTGAAAGGATTTACTACCCCTAGGTGCTCTTGATCTTCAATTGTGCACCTCTTTTAGGTAGAGAGGAATTTTTTCTCAAACGCAAATGGTCGACAACTCTGCATACAAACAACTCGAAGTACTCATGTCCATGCATCATATTACACCCTTTATTGTTGTAATTGATCTAGAAGAGCTCAACTAATAACAATGGAAAGAGGCTCTTTAATCTTGAGAACACCTATCTTTTTTTCAAAGATGATTTGTTTAAGCATGTATATCATGAAAAGCCTTGTTAGCAGAGCTCTTAGGGTTAAATGTGCTTGCTTGAATACTACAAAATAGTTAACGAGGGTAAGCTAAGACGTGATCTACACAAATATTTGGGACACAAATAATCCACCACTATTTGCACCTTGTGTGGATCCACACATACAGCGTGTTCTCCCACTCGATTATTAAGGTTTTTGAGAAACGTTTGTGCAAACTTGCACATCCTCACTTGCCCATAGAATGCCATACTCGGAGGATCTGAAGGACTTTGCACAAATATTCTATGTGCTCTTTCATACATATATATTAAACCATGATGTTCTGTAGGGAAACCAAGAAAAACTAACCATGTTTCTTCAAAATGCTTTGACTTTCTTCGCCTGTGAAGATTGCGAATTCAATCAAAATCTTGAAGCACAAAATCCATGAGAGATAGTGTTTCATTGGAATTCACAACATTATTTCTGAGGTGGTACAAATTTCATGGTATCCTTGAGACAAATCCAAAGACCAAGAGATGATGCACTTATGGACGTGGAATAAAAGTTCCTCAATCCGTTACGAGGGCAATCTATTCTTCATCGTCATGTTATTCAATGCTTGTTAAACAATGTCTGTTTATTCGAAACAAGGATTGGTGTACCATACACAGAGCTACTTAACTCAATCCACCTTTGTACAAGGTACTCTTTGATTTTCCCTTTAGCCTCTTACAATTCTTTATGACTGTGGCAATACATGAATAGAGGGTTTGCCTTTGGTTGGAGCACAATTGTGTAGTCCATTTTTAATGGAAACCCAGTTGGTGGGTCTTACAATCCATCCAAGAACTTAGCTAGTAGAGATAACATCTCTTTAAGTATACGTTCCTTTACATCATCATCTTGCTTCTGTTTTTGAACAAAGAAGTATCAGTATCCCTCTTAAATACGTCTATTCACATACATTGCATACAAGGTGGCGTACTGATGCAAGGTTTGTTGCAAGTTTGTACTATTAAATGAAAACAATCGATGTTGTCCCATTCAAATGATCATTTGCATTAATGTGAAGACCACAAGAGACTTAAAATTGCAAAGCTGAGGATCAACTAACTCCTTAATAAAAATTCAAGAATTCTTAGTGCCTTCAACATGACACTGTGTGTTACCTTGAGTGAAACGTTTTTTACAGATGCGAAAAATCACTATAACACGGTTTTAACAAACAATAGAGCACCATAAAATGGTTTGTTGTTTAGAGCCATTTATAAGGAAAACCTAGGGGTAACAAAATTTTCATCCACTCTAGTGTCAGCGAGTACATTTAGAGAAGTATCGCCTAAGTTTCCATTGAATCATGTTCTCATGTTTCCTCCACTTTCTTGAGTGATTTCACAAGATGACAACAAGCTAGCTTTTTGATAAAGTCAAAATCGGTGCAACCGGCATCGCAAGTCCTATGATTCAACCACTTGAGTCCACATTTTGTTGTTAAATCTAAATTTGTCTAGCATCACTAGTGGTTAAATTAGAATTAGTCAAATTTGTAAACCAAAGGTACTGGCGATGTGATTAAGCTAAATGCTTCAAAAATGTTTGCTTAAGACAGAGTGTCACAATACCCAGTTTTCTCATAACAAAGTGCACAATGGTCAATGTGGCCATTGAAAATCATGTTTCAAAATGCATCAAAATAGAATATGTAAGGTTTATTTGCAAATGTTGGTTTGTAAGTGTATAATGATGTTTCAAGGGATAGAGAAAGAAGGGAAAAAAATTAAAACTGTCAAGAATTCAAATTGTTAAACATCCTTGTTCTAGGTTCAAAACAAGGGGTATACATCCCAAAATCGTCATTTTGTAGGATAAGTCCATGTTATAAACTCAAACTTTGTATGAGTAAAAGTTCACAAGATGGCAAAGAAGTGAAGTTAACGCGTGCTAGGCACGTCTCATGAATTTTTATATACTTCTCTTGTACGTCTCCAATCTCCATAGCTTCCCAATCCCTTGTCCTTTATTCCTCTTGTGAGCAAGGAGGGTGTGCAAGGGCGAGGGAAAAAAGCCATTAGCCAACCCCCTCAGGCCCTTGTGGCCTCCTAGCCACTGATCAAGCCACCGGCTGCTTGCGGCTTGATGGCGGGTTGGTGGACGCCGGTCTATTTTAGCGAGAGTAGCCTTCTAGCACTTGGCAAATGGCGAGCCCTTAGAATAGCCATTGCCTTGCTATAGGAAGGTGAGAGGTTCGTAACAGCCCTCCCACTAAAGTTACAATTTAATTATGTATTGTCCATTTTTTTAGGTATGTCTTCACTCTCAATTATGCACTCGTCCCCTTTCCATGAAAGATTGACCTCCATTAACATTAGGTATTAGGGATTGTATCTAATGGATTGAAAATCAAATAGGTGAAAGGTGTAACAAAGATAAACCATGAATGGGAATATTGGGTTACATTAATGAATACTCTTTTTAATCCTGACAATTCATATCTCGTGACACTTAAAGAAATAACTTTTACCTTTTGGGGCTGGACTCGGTCACCATCAACCATTCTCTCATGTATTTTCAGTAGATATTTCTATGTTCATGTAAAAATGATATGTAACATGTATAAACTAAAACATAAAGGTTTTTCAAGAATGATCAACCCAAACTTTGAATTCAACAACATGTATTGAATAGATCCTTCACAAAATGAAGATACTAATAATCTCTTCATAACCAGCAATGGGTAATCATTGACGTTGTGTAATTTCCAGTGATTAAACTGGTCCACACATTGAGAGTCGTCATAACAACTCCCTTCAAAATATGAGATAAATCAAGATAGTGTATAGGGGGGTAAAAGTGAACAATGAAAACTGTAAACCTATGTATTGGATGAAGATACTTGGGCAACAACAAATGCAAGAAGAAATCCAACACACCTTAGTATAAATTTTTCATCATCTTCAAAACACACTTTGCCCCTCACCCCTTGAATACATTCATGGCCTAGGCAGTATTGCACATGATAAGTTAACAGAGTTGAATGGAAATTCACCTTTGATGGTAGAGGGATCAATTATACATGAATGAATTCAAAGTTACGTGTCACATTCAGTTTGTGAATCATGTATTTTGGTGCATCCTATTTGAAACACGTATTGGTACATAGTTATGTTTTTTTTCAAACGCAAGGAAAGTGACAAGGTAATCCATTCAAGAACAAAAGTTTTTTCTAACATAAACAATTTCATCTTCCTTGTTATCCCAGATTTTTTAGTCAAAATAAAATGAGTGTGTCGTGAGATACTCCCTGAAATCATCTGAAGGACGTACCTATTTCTCATTTTTTTGTGGTGAATAAGAGTTTCATGGTTGAATTCTTGTTTGTGAGTGAGGACTCCTTACGGAAATGGGTACCCATTGAAAAACTCCTTGCCATTGCAAGAATGGACAACAAAAAGAACCATCCTAAAACATGAAGGATATTGAAATAGTTATTTAAATTTCTCATGATGTGTTATCTTCAGTGAAAGAAGAAAGAGAAAAACCATTCCAGATTATCAATCTTGAAAAGATCCATCGTGAAACTTGGACTCACGGACATTAATAATTGCACAAACATCTCATGATTGTGTATAATTGTTAATGGAGAGACAGTACAAATCTTCTCAAACATCAATTTCATGGTGGGAGGCATCAAATGCACTTGGCTTTTGTTGGCAATTCTTCCACAACCAATATCGACTCACCTTACTGTTATTGCATAAAGATAATGCTTATGAAATGTTTGTTCTTGCTAGCTTTTTCTTGTAGAAGACAGGACATTATGCTTTGTTGTAAACCCATCCTAGACTGTGTGTCCAACCCAAATCTTCCACTCGTCTTTCAACCATGAAATGAATCTACTTTGCGTGGACAAAACACAAGGTTTCAATGAACCTTGTTGAACTAGGGTTGAGTGGTCAAAATCCGGCCTATGAAAAGTGTTTGCTATTTCAGGGTAATGTGCAATCCAATGGGTTCTATATAGTGTGAAAGATTTTTGTTACATGACAATGTTATCTTCCTCGACCATGCAAGGAAGCAAAATGACTTTACTTAAAGGATAAATGGTCACCATTGTTTTCAAATGAAACCTAGAGTGTCTCTTGCATGCCAAAATCTCCCATGTTTCATATAAATATGTCCAAATGCCAAGTTTCAATGTGTAGGATGTTTGAAACCCGTTTCCCGTCCAATAGGAAAGTAGTTAAAATGTGGAGTGTTGTCAAGACAATGCGCTTGTGCAAGATTTGCTATAGTTATGATTTTACTTTACCTACTATAGTTGAAGTTACGATTGATACAGTTGCCATGAGCAATGTTGTCCCCGTAGCTGCTGCTATTGAAACTGTGGATGTTCTTGCAACTACCATTGCCACGATTGCACATGTAATTGTTGTGGTTGAGCTGGTGAATATGCTTCTATAGACATTGCTACTGCAACTCCTACAACTACTATTGCTCATTAGGCCATAGATTTCATTGCACTAGCTGCTAAGGTTGATGTGAAGTTTGGTGGAGGCAAGGAAATGGGCGTGCCTACAAACATGGAGATGGATGTGCCTTTGGATGCAAAAACTGATTGCCCACAGGTGATCTCTCTACGAGGTTACTGCTACCTGAAAAGAATGTCGTAGCGGCGGTCAAGAGAGGTGGCTAGAGTCAACTCTATGCGCTTGTAAGGATTGGCGCATTGAAGCACGGTAATGAGGGATGCCTCTAAACCTTGAAGGCGGATGGCAATGAGGGATGAATTCGGCTAAATTTTGATAATCCATTGTGCCTTTTTTGTGCTATAGGAGGCTCCACAGACGTTGGTAGCTTAAAGTTGAGTTTATTACAAATTGGGGCGAAGAGGTAGACCAACCAAATATTAGTGTGATGTGGTAAAGACTATTGGGATTGTGTTGTCTCATACAAAAATCCCATGATGGGTTGACTTGAGCACGAAAACCATGAAAACGTTGATGAATGATTATTAAAAATCCTTTGATGAAGGACATTTCCATTCCTTTAAAGAAATCTTGCAGACTGTACATTTAGCAAAGCAAGCGCATAGACTGGGATTCAATCTGATGACCGATCGACACTGCAAGTAGGAAGTTGACTGTCATTTTTCCCACGTTGTGCTTGTGTTGAAAATTGCAATATGTCTTTGGAAAGGTTGGTTTTGATTTTAACACATGGGTACACAAACTATATGGTAAATGGAGGGATTGAGCGGTGGGTTCGGATAGTCAAACCGTGTTTCTTGAATCATAGGCTGCCAATTTGGCTATTGTCCACACAGCTGTTGGCTCTATGGACCACACACAATCGACAACTGTTTGGTCCCAGACGTGTGGTAAAATGGAGGACTATAAAAATTTGACTAGATAGGATCAGCTTGAACCAACCTGAACCCCAAGACAGTTTTTCTCACAGCTTAAAAATTATTCAACAAAACAAAATCTGCATTAGTTTTTTTAGGGTCGTGCAGAAATGCGGAAGATAACGTTTTGGCATGTCAATCTTTATGAGCGCCAGTCCTATTGTGGTAAATCGAGATTGACACGCAATGTAAAAATTCTGTTGTTTATACACTAAATAGATTGCACGGCTCACACAAACTGCTCCAACATAGATCACGAGCGATACTATTTGTGTCATAAATGCACGCTTACTAGCATGTTAAAATTTTCGCACTACATAAGGCAAGGCCATTGACAATGACCAAAGAAAAGCGGAATTCATATCACAGAGATCATGAACCCTGTGATATGAATCAGGATATAGCATTTCGAAAATGGTGGAAGACGGAAAGCAACACGACCCTTCACAAAAAGACAAAATTGAGAAATCCAAGACAGCTGCCTGAAGAAGCCTCCGATCACAATTCTTCTGAGAAAACAAAGCACCGCCAGCAGTCCGCTTTAAATGCTATTGCCAACGCCGCATGCGGCAACCAATGGGAGAGAAAGAGATTCATGCTGGAAATCCTGTTGCCTGTTGGTAAGATCTCATGTATATGATCAACATCTCCCAGGCCAAGAAGCACATGTCAGAGAGAAAGCTGCTAAATTCCATATCCTCTTGTTCCGTCCTTTTCTGCCTTCCTATCATTGCCGTCGTTGGGAATGGGTGAAAAATAAGTGGGTGAACATTCGTTTTTTTTACGTCATCTTGGTGAAATTTGCGATTTGAAATTGTAACTTCTCCCTTAAAAGACGATTGAAGACACAGTCAAACGATTCTTCAGCCGTGATTCACATAATCTACCCTGACGGCCAGAATCCCACCGGCAATTCGCAGCTCGCAACCTCACAGTCATCCCCTCACCACCGACACACGACGCAACAACTCACCTTGACCTTGTTACCCCACCTGTGCAGATGAGAGCCGTGACGGCCAGTTGACGGTGAATCATGTTCCGTCAGTTTCGGTTGTAGATAACGAGAGAGTCTATGGATGCATTACGCTCCAGCGTTGAAACCATCGATCTACAGCTAAATGTCTTTATGTCTGATAACGTCATATGTGGGTGAACTTTCACCCACTTCTTATCTACCCATTCCCAGCCACGGCCCACAAATCTCCTTGGGTCCTCCGCCGTTATCTCAAACGAACAGACCAGATCTGGCCCCATGCTATACTGTAGGATAAGGCAAAATTGTTGTGCACTCATCGAATTCTCTCATGTTGTCCCCTAGGGATCGCAAAAAGAGATATGATTCGAGAATGAAGGGCGACGGTACAAACCAGGCAGTAATCCGGAATGAGACAACAGTAGCTCCTCCAGAGGCACTGAATTCGAAGGAAGATGTAACAACGATGAAACCGTGGTCGCTACAAAAGAGATGTTGAAATCCAATTGATATCATTTTGAGCACTTGGTCGCTGTCATCAAAACATGCAAAACCTGAAAAACAAATTATGGTTTTTTGATCGGGGGCCGCCATATCATATTTGAAGCTAAAATATTGTGTTTTATTTATCAATGGCCTTTTAAGCAGGATTCTGAAACCTACTGTGAGTAAGGTGTGTGAAAAACCATGGAGCTCTAAAACTCCAACATCCTATGCGGCTTCGACACGTTTTGGCATCTTTTGGATGTTCATTTCCTTTCAATTTCCTGCCAGGTTTGCACCACATCTACATGGTTGGTGGCGATTTACCGGCAGCAGTCGATCACAAAAGAAAATTCAGTCTCAAAACCCAAAATCACAAACATCAGTCCTTTGTGTTGAAGCCGCACTTGAACAGTAGCACGATAAAAATGGTTCAATAATCGCCTCATATCTTGACTCGTCAGTGGTCCAATCGACGGTGACATAGGCTGACGTCATGTTTGCATTTTGGAATTCTCAGTCGTCTTGAGTGAGTTTCCTCCATTTCACTACATACATCAGTAGTACAACTACACAGCCTAAGCTGTCTAGACGTGTTACATCGGTATCAATTGTTTTGGCAAAGTTCAGGATTCATCGCTTGGTCAAAGCGTCGGTCCAACGAAACGAGTAAAGATCATTTCTATACCTCAATCGTACCAATGGACTACACATGACGATGTCCAAGATTTTGCCTCTGTCTTCTACATTTGGATCTTGGGTACAAAAATTATGTAATGATGGTGTGCATGGTTGCCAGAAACGAGATGCGTCCTTCTTAATGTCAAAATTGTCTTACTTCTGAATCAGCAAAAATGAAAACAAAATGAATGGTAACTTTATCCTGAAGTCATCGACTTATCCATATGTGAAATTCACAGATGATGTAAGGAACGTGCATGATGATGATGCACCAGAGGTGCTCAATTGATGTTAGCATCTATATGAAAGGTTCATTCGCTAAAACATTGAAAATTTCTTTGTGTCATGAGCCTCTTGAACGTCCTTTCTTAAACATTCTGCAAATCATCCATTGGATTACATGGAACAAAACTCAAAATTTTGTCAAAAGAGATGTCCATGGCTCTTCCATCCTGAACGCTTGTGATATTGATCGTTTTTCTCTTTTTCCAGCATTCTAGTAATTTATCTTGCCATGTCTAAGAATGCAAGATTTTTCAAAAAATTCCTTGATTGAACACCAATATTGGCAAGAACTCGTTTGGTCTTAAAAACCACTAGTACTAACCTGTAAAATCATCTTCAAATTTTTAGCAAGTGTTTCAATGACATGTATAGCAATGATCTTCTACAAAACCTAGCTTTCTGGTGATATGAATTTTTACCATCATCACAAAACAAAAAGTAGTCAATCGATGGCTACATTACAAACATTGCTATGCTTACTAAAGATGACTAGGAAATGAAAATGTGTGTCGGCCGTCTAAATCTTCTTGCACCAACAAAGCATAGACTCTAGGAAAATACATCACAACCGTCTGTTTGGTAAGAATGGTTACAAAGAAACAACCTTGATCACCATCTAGACGATGCCCCCTCAAGGACATCCACAACGTGGCAAAACAACCCCTACACGAAATTGACGCATATTGTCCATAGGTCATTCACTCAAAGGTGCGATGAAGGGTTCCCATTTGTCTTTTCTAGCCACAATAGATGTGCTGGTTTTAATGTCATCACAATGCAAATGTATGGCCAAATTGTATCTAAAATAAATTTGTGTCTGATTCCATGCCACGTTATAAACTCTTCAAAAGGAAAACATGTGTATATGAAATTACATTTAAGTTTTTGCCTACTTAGTTGAGCCTTGGAAGAAATTCTTAACCTCATCACAAAACATCACTCATGAACCTCGGTTGTTGTTGTATGAGGTCAATTATGTATTGTTGAGTCAATGGATAGGCCAACATGTCCAACAGTTCATTTGTATGGATTCTTGACGCCAAAAACACACACAAAAAAACATTTCTCATAACTTCATGAATTCAAGAAATATTTAATCGATGTTAACATTGTGAATTCATGGAAAAACACAAGAACCTTTTCAACTAACATTGAAGATATGGGTGGTTCCATGATGGATTTATAAACTTTATAAAACGTCTTCCTTTTTTCCTTGTTCCTCTCCCATAATGTCAAATCTTGGTAGAGAACTACGCTCCCACCAAGGTCTAAATTATTTACCTAAATCAACACATTTGTGTTCTAGCCGTTGTAGAAGAATTATGGACCAAGCTACATTACTGAGTGCAACCCGTTCCAAGGTTTTCATCAGTCATTATGGCATAACACCACATCATATTAATTTACACTTAGTCAAGGAGATAACCTAGTACATAATAGGGAAGAGCCATTCAAAACTTGCATGCATCGTTTTAGCCTCACCAAGTTGTGCTTGAGTGTCAATGGTTTAACATGCCTTGTGAGCATGCTCTCATCTCAATGCCAACGTGAAAAACCATCAAATATACTTATGTTGAGTCCATAATTAAGGAAGAAGAGTCATAGCTCACCACCCAATGCTTTGAAGATGCTAGCACGTGAGGAGGGTGGTAATGGCTATTAGATGGATACAGTTATGATCCCCACCAAACCATTAGCATGGAAAACATCTATCACCACAAGGCCTCCCATCCCCTCTTTTTTTTCCACACTTTTCATAAAATGTATTATTTCCTTTCCCCTCATGTCCACCTTAGAGAGCAATGTGTCCATTTAATGAATAGTTTTGAGTGATTCTAGATTCTCACATCACCTTTCTTGTCAAAAAACGAGGAGAATCTCCTCTTTCAGGTGAAGCAAGACAGGATTGAGGGTGCCAAATTTATAATGCATACACATAGCCAACAAGAAGGTGAACAACACATGGTGTACAATGTGGAGTCAAGGTTTAAAACCTTTCTACAACCAAAGACACAATCGCCCTCCAGTAAGAACAACATCATCAAGATTATATGTAAATTGTATGTAGTAAGTCATAAGGGTTCAAGGGTATTACAAGCTGAGAGAAATTTATGTATTGGAAGAAGCATCAGCACAAGCTTTAGCAACAACATCAACAAAAACACCAATTGAATTCTAACACATGGAGTGCCTCCATTACCTTCCTCTATGTGGGTTCTCAAAACTTTGTGCGTTGTTTGCAAACAAGCAAAGAGCATATCCTTGCCAAAGCACTCAATTTTCTCAACTAGGAGTAAGAAAACAACCACTATGAGTAGCAATGATAACAGTAGTACTCGCACTAAACATAGCGACAATAATAGAAGTAGAAGGAGCATCATTAGTTGTAACAATAGTTGTACGAATTCTTATACCTATTGCTATAGTATCAGGCATGTAAATCTCCACATGGAACACAAACCTGTAGCGGTTGAAAGATAGACATTCAAGCGTCAAAAATGTAAGAAAAATTCCATTTCCTTCTAATTTCCGTAAGTACTTTTTGATCTGTGGACCTATCTACATGGGCTTTCACAAAGAATTTTGTAAGCACCAGAGGTAACCCACACATTGTGTTGAATGTGGAAGAATCTTCATACTTTCCATATTACCCTACTTGACCAATGTGGGTAGCCCTCGTATGTTTACACCTAGCACATCAGAACAGAACAATGACGTTCGTCTCTTCGTTCCATAACTACCTCCTGAATTATCTTTTAGCCTTCTTATTCAAACCAAAACAGTCTATTCTGATGCAATCCATCCAAGCCCTCCAATAAGTATTCGAGTCCTCGAAACCAGATTACATGACTTGAAACATTTTATGACCGGTTCAGATACCTAGGGCTAATCATAAAAAAGATAATAGTAGTAAGATGTAGCAAGAGCACCAAAACAAATAACTAGAAGTGTAGCAATAACAACTCATGAATTGGGAGAGAGTCTTATAGGAGTAGCAGTGAGAAGAACAACGGGATAAACTGTAGTAAAAATGAGTCATGTTTTAGAAGAGAGATCTACAACAGCAATGGAGAACCACAAGTAACTCTTACAGCCTACATTAGGGTGATCTGTTAAAAGGTATGTTGTCCTTAGTTATGATTGTACTAGCTTACATAGAATGAGTTCGAGTAAGAAGAGTAGTGGCTCAAGTAGATTCACATGTATATAGCATTGAGAGCACCATTTCTTCTCAGTGTATCAAGTCCATGAAGATTAAGACCTCATAGCTTTCTCTAGTTGTTTGCCATGCCTCTTCAAATCCCACTTGTGGTAAATCATCTTCTCCATTGGGAGTTCATGATTGCCCTCAAGAAACATAGTTATTGTGATTATAGTTTAATGCTTGTAGTTGGGGCATGACCTGACAAGGCCATTCAAAGGTCCTCCTAAACAATACTCAATTTGTCAAAATGAGTTGTTAAGAAATGCGAGGAAACAAAGGTGTTCATTAAACTATTAGATATATTCTAGACTAACAAGAAAGATTCAAAATGTCATTGTAATACCCTACTTATAGAAAACACCACAATCAATCTGAGATCCCATGTTAAAGGCATTTGTGTAGTGAGTCAAGTTGGGATGTGTTTCAAATATAATTTCTGCATTATATGGTACTCATCATGTTATTTCTCAATTTGAATCATGAGTTACATCGTAGCATGGTTGTTTTGTGAACGTCTTGTAAGTGCGTCTTGAACTGAGATAGATGAAGCACAAAAATGACATAGCACTAGTCACCACGTTTTTCCATTGTGTTGGTATGTTTATTCTAAACCTTTCACTCTTTAGAAAACAGAATGGGTTCAAATTTCGTTGTAGAACAAACTAGGAATTTGATATTGAAAATTCAAATTACGATGTCATTTTAGATATTTTTTGCTTATAAAGGAGCCATCCATATAAGTCAAATGGATGCAATGGAATCTAGCACACATCGTCGTTGCATAGAGTTGGCAACTTCTACCATTGATGAATCTTCTTTTCTTAAGGCCTTGATATCAATGCCGCAACTTACTTGCTTACAAAAAACACACATTCCGTTTTGTTTTTCACCAAGCTCAAGCTCAATAGGTGAGTAGGATGACTATAACTAACACAGTATGAGGTTGTATATATCAAGAGCACTAGCATCAAAATCAACAACAAGGAAGTGTTATACATAAGAGCATAACAGACATCACCACATGGATAAAGATTAAAAGAGTAACTGAGCAGCAACAACGTGTCCACACTTATGAGTTACTCTCTAGGTAACGAGATGTAGTGGTCGGACATTGGGATATGGAAAGGAATTTATTCCATGAAAAAAGAACCCTATAGGATATGTAAACAAAGAAAAGAGAGCTAAATCTTGATATTCCAGTGTACATCATATTTTTCATGTCTCCTTTGAAAACTCCTAAGCAACCATTTTGTTTCTTGATTTATCCTCTCACATGAAGGATAGTTACTAGTGATGTTGAGAGAACATGTTTGGTTCCTTATGGAAGAATAATCATAGTTATGTCAGCTAAAGAATGCATTATGAGGAATACTTTTGTATGTCAGGTTTCAAGTTTGCATGAAAGAATTTTAAAATGTTACAAACCTGAGAAAAAGCATTTGCACCACCTTTCCAGTGTCATACATGTTTCTTTTGAACTCACATGGACAAAGGCTGTTGCCTTAAGTTAAGAAATCCATGGCTATGGGCATGCTAAGAAAAACTCAATGTTAATGGAATTTGAACATGGTGATGTGATTACACAAACAATCTCATGTGTTTGCCATGCTTAGTCATCATCAATCCTAGTTGACCCATTGTCTAATGGAATAGAAAACGCGCAATAATGTTCAAGGTTTTGTTAGGTTCTAAAACATTTTCTTGATATTTTTAATGAACAAAACATGGTTTCAACTTAGCATGTAAGAATAGAGATGATCTTAATCTCACGTGATATCCTAGGAGGAGTTCATGTTTCTTCTTAGTATAGATCTTGGACACTTTTACTGTTTTCTTTTCCTTCAAACATTCTACCAAGTTTTCTCTACATTCTAATCATCACAATCTAATAAGTTGTGATCAAGAGATGGCTTAAAGGATGATTGATTAAAGGAAGATGTCATGATTGTAGAGCACCTTACACAAGTAAGAAGACTATTCAAAAACTTCCATTTGACTTATGTGCATTAAAATTTCTTCCATCATCATATCATATCTACAGTAAAAAATGTGACATCAATCAGATGGTGCAGTTCGGAAATGGTGAAATTGGTTCAGCTATGGAAGCCCATGTGCAACAGTGTAGAAAACCAAAAGTTTTCCGAGAACACCAACCATGTTTGAAGCAAGCACTTTTAAGCGAGCGCATGTGAAGTAGTCAAGATCTATGAGCTGTAAAGGAAATATTCATGATCTTTTTCAAAACCCAAAAATCAGTACATTTGTGCAAAACATCTCACTTGGGATGAAAATTCCATTTTTTTGCCAAAACCTACGAGGTGAGTAGTCATGATGGAATGCAAGGTGCCTTGCTTGTCGACGTGGCCATTTAAGGAGGTCAACTAGCTGTAAAACTAGTTATCGCATGTTGCCATGCTCAATTTCACTTGTTTAAGTGTCACAGCCCATGGTGCACCACTACCATCATTCATTTTCCGAGTAGTCACAGACTTCTTTTCTGCACCATTAGAGGGAATGCAACCCAATATGTACACAAAATGTGAACTATGGTGATGTGCATTAGAGCAAAAAAGGAGATTTCAAACTCAAATGTATGGTTATTAGCAATTTGTACTCAAATTCTGACTTCATCAAAATGCTGAAAGTTGTTTCTTTGATGCATTTTGAAACATTTAAGACTGAAAATGAAAAAGGGAGGATATGTATACCATGCATCAACACAATCCTTGACAAGGTAACAATGTCAAAAAAACTAAATCATCTCTTCCCTCATTTTTCTGAGCAGTTTATTCTCCACAATCTCTCATCAACTCCACATGACAAGTTCACTACTCCACGGGAGTATTTATTACAAGATGGTCAATAAGCAATACACAGGTGAATTTCCTTAAATCTGGCTTTGACAAGAGCGATCATTTTGGAATCATTTACACTCTTCAACATCCACCTAGTAGGATGCCTTCCTCAATATTACTACCAAGGGTTGCTTCTACCTCGTCAATCACTCTTTGCTACATGAAGAGGAGACTTGAAGAAAATCTGATATGAAGTGTACCTCTTGAAAAGAATGTGCATTTTTACATCATCAAAGGAGAACAAATCCATTCATTTGAAATCACTTGCCTCAAGACCTTAGACAACTTAAGAAGCTTACTTTTTAAATCTCATTTATAAAAACTTCGTCCACATTGAGCAAGATGCTAACACTTGCAGTTGTTCCCAATTGTTTAACTTTTTGCGTTAAGAATTGTTCTTCATCAATCCTCTACTTTACTTAAAGAGCGTTCATTTATGGCTACCTTGTAGAGCTCAAGATGGAGAAGCAAAGAGAAGGCCTGAGCTTTTCTAATGAAAAAGTGAAGAAGTTGGCAATGGGTACCATCTAATGAATTTTTCTCTGTTGGTTGCATTTACAATGGTACAATCTATGTGCAAATATTCACAAAGAGCCAATAAAACCAATCTTTACTCAACCAATGTTTTCTTTTGAGATGGAATAAAGTATATGGATAGACTACTGTATTCCTCTAATTCTTATAATCAAACAATCATGCTTGCAAGACATCCGGTGTAGTTTATATCACTTGCCCAAAAAACAATCTAACATGGAAAACGGTCGTTGAGGGATATGTATCTCGTCCCTTGATCTTTCTTGCAAACAATTCCTCTATGTGTCCTTATGTTGGCTACATTGATTGCCTCGAGAGATTCAAGAACTAGAAAAACTCTCTAATGTTTTCTTAGCTATGGCCAATCAGCTATACTTGACCCTTTTTTCTTTCCTAACACAACCATAAGAGAACTTATTTGAGGGAAAACGAATTGTGTTGCCTCATTTTATTTCTTGAAGTAGTTTTTTACTACTTCAAGAACTTGTCCTTTTTTTACAACATCTCAACCATTTTAGTATTTCATGTTGTGTTTTTATATTGGCTTAGTAGTTTTAATACATGCAAATGGATTACACATCTCGAACTTGATGGATGATGATTTTTTAGACTTTGTCTTTGAGTTTCTTGTGTCACAAACATGATGATAATGAGGCTTTAGTGTTCTATTTTGATGAGGTACGAGGCTAAAGGAGCTATCCGCAGTTCGCTTGCTCTTCTATAGGGATACAAGGTCTATTCTTCAACTGGTCATGTATATTTCCAAAACGTTCCTCCTTCTGAACCCAAACCATTCCACAAATTTCATTTCGGCCTCAATAGTTTCGACGCATACCTTGTGTTGTTGTAACACAAAAGTTTTGTGAGGACTCCGAGAAGTGCTTCAATCATTTCCACGTACACCTTGATTTTGTAGTCTTGCAAGCCCTTTAGATCGTCTTATCATGAAAAAGTTGTGTTTATTCTTAAGCTTCGTATTAACAAAGCCACTATTGAAGAGTGTTTGAATAAATTGGAGTACTTTCATGTCTCGGTCCCATCATTGTAAGTGAATCGTTTTCCTCTGCTACGAGATTGGTGAACTTGATTAAGTAGGAATCAATCCAATCACCCACTTCCTTAACATCCTTGAGCTTTGTGAAAGCTTTACATGCCTCTTTGAATAAGGTTTATCTGTTTGAATTGATGGCGTTGAAGGTATACAATGAAATTCTATGGCAGTGAAGGTAATGCCACACCGCTTCAACAAACCTCTCCAATATAGTTCTCTACCGATATTATTTGTGTCAAAATGCACGCCTATTAGCATATCAGCCTTTTCTCACCAAACTTGAAAGTTTCCACCTAAGGACTATGGTTTTGCATTGAGGGATCAGCATTTGAATGAAGATGTTTCTCGTTCGCGATTAATGTCGTTAAAAGACACTACAATGTCGCACTGTCAAATGTAGTCTTTGCACTGCTTGCCGCTAGTAGGTTCACTTTGCTAGTAATGACATTTTCGCAACTTAACGATGTTTTCAGCGACGCCGGTGATATTGTCGATACTTGCATCGTGCGACGCGGGCTTGCTCCGTGATGTTGAAAAGTCACTGCATCACGGCAAACCGTTTTCCACCGTCTTGCTTCAGGATGCATTTTTCCAGAATTTAATGTCCTCCCGAAATCGAGTTCCACATCGTAGATTGAAGTATAATCGACGGCTGCCCTTGAGTAAATATATTTTGATTAAATCTAGTTTTAAAATCATGCCTCCGTTAAGCGATGTGACCAAGCAACCCATGCGAAAGTCGGAATGGAGGAATCTCGCCTTTTATCGCGATTACGAGTGATGCTAGGCGGATGTAGGACATTGCTCTCGAAGTTAGGACCTCGGTTCCATCCTTGCTCGTAGACAGATTGTGGAAGTTGTACTTTCTCCATATGCGTAGAAACAACACATTCCTGTAGCGAATCGCGAGTTCATCTCGAGTCGAGCATCGCGGGAGCATCTCAATGCATCAACGCGAATCCCTAGTATTATCAAACAAGGCCATTGATCATGGTTCCAGTAAAGCGGTATTCACATCATAGGGTTCATGAACCCTGTGATATGAATCAGGATCTAGCACGTCGAGAATGGTGGAAGACGGCAAGCAACATGACCCTTTCCAAAGCGACAAAATGGAGAGATCCACTGTATGAAGAAGCCTCCAAGCACAAATCTTCTAAGAAATTAAGCACCGCCAGCAGTCCGCTTTAAATGCTATGGCCGACGCCGCATGCGGCAACCAATAGGAGAGAAAAGGCTCATTGCAGGAAATCTTGTTGCCTGTCAGTAAGATCTCATGCAAATGATCCACATCTCCAAGTCCAAGAAGCACACGTCAGAAAGAAAGCTGGCTGTTCAATTCCATCTCCTCCCGTTCCGTCCTTATTGCCATTTTATCACCAATGAAGACTGAATCCACGCGCGCAAACCGGAGCATGCCTGCATACAAGTGCGCTAAAGAATTGAACATTCTATACGCGTGGTAAATCAGGAGAAAGCGAGCGCCTGTCCGCGCTAGGGAATAAGGGCCCGCGCGCGTACTTCACGACTTCAGAAAGGAGATCATGAAGAGCATAGGCATAAATTGATACTCGGAGACTACAAAACATTTTGTCCGCGTTCGAAACGATTTCACAATCCAACGCTGCGGAGGAACCAAGTTCGCATGGGAAAACAAATGGCAAAGCGGCCTGCATATCCGAACATCGATCATCTGAGAAGTCATGGATTAAATGTAACGTGTCTTCAAAAACACGCTATAAACATTCGGCAAGGCAATCTGCAAAAAGCATTACAGAACTCACAATGGGTGAAAACGTGTGACAGTTACAGTAAAGAAAACCAAGGGAAACATTATCCAAAGTAAATATAAATGAAAACAACTCCATAATTGTCTCAAAATTATATAATTAATAGGAAAGATAAGCTGAGTTCAAAATTTTCACCAAACAAAGGAACAATTGTCAAACAAGTGAAAAAACAACAAACAAATTTCTTTATTCTTGTTGAAATTTTATTTTTGTAGTAACAAATACTTGATATCTTCCATTCATGAAAATTTTTAATGTCATGGAAGATATAGATATAGATGTATTTAATCCTTATCATGTTATAAAAAAGGATATATGTCTAAATATACATATGAAAATTGATGAACGTGAATAGACAGATATATGTACAATTACATACATGAATATGGATAAAAACATAGATATAAACATAAAAATCGATATAGATATAGATATAGATATAGTTACAGGTATAGATATAGATATAGATATAGATATAGATATAGATAAAGATATAGATATATATAGATATAGATATAGATATATATATAGATATAGATATAGATATAGATATAGATATAGATATAAATATAGATATAGATATAGATATATATAGATATAGATATAGATATAGATATAGATATAGATATAGATATAGATATAGATA
>SZWC01002774.1:151803-177276 GCA_023375785.1 Penium margaritaceum | reverse complement strand
AGTTTCATTGAAAGTTGAGATGCATCCTTCCTAGAGCACATGCCATACAAGACGTTTCGTACCCTACGACATGCCCTGCAAATTCCATCTCCACACCACTACCCGGAACATGTGAGTGTCCCTGTCGTTGTACCACGTCCCGTGCGTCACACCTCACCTGTTGCACAACAGTCGCATGGTGCACCTGTGGCATCCCCAGTCCCCACAGATCTGTTGACACCAACTGACCTGGCTAGCACAGCATCACACACAACACCCTCACCACCTGGCTTGGCACCAGTCCCACCATTGGAAAGTGTGGTCGAGGTTCGTCCAGCAGTCACTAAGCCTGTTCGTCGGTCTGCACACAACTTGGCACGTGTGGATTACAAACGGTTCTACCACATGGTGGGGCCTGCCCCTATAGACACCACAGCTGTAGAACCTCTCACACTGACAGAAGCAAGGGATCAACCGGACGCAGGAGAGTCGGAAAAAGCTATGGTGGCTGAGTTGAATGCACTGTTGGAACATGATGTGTATCAGCTCGTGCCATTGCCACCAGGAAGAAAAGCAATGGATCTAAAGTGGGTGTTCAAACTGAAGAGAAATCTGTTAGGCATGATTGAGAAATACAAGGCTCGTCTGGTTGCCAAAGGTTTTCATCAAATCCCCGGACAAGATTTTACAGACACGTACGCCCCAGTCGTCAAGCATGGCACCAGCCGTACCTTGCTGGCTGTGGCGGCATATGACGATTGGGAAGTACATCAAATGGATGTGAAAAATATTTTCCTGAATGGTCCCCTTGATGAGGAACTGTATTTGAAGCAACCAGAAGGGTTTGAGGATGGAACTGATCGTGTATGGCTGTTGTTGAAAGCACAGTATGGATTGAAGCAAGCTCCCAGGTGTTGGAACAAAGAGATCCGACGTACTCTGGACCGCGGCGGATTCTCCCAAAGCATCTCTGATCCCTCTCTATTCCTGCGGTGGCAGGGTACAGAGCCTGTTGCATTGCTTGTCTATGTGGATGATCTGTTGATCCTTTCCCCTTCACTCCCGCTCATCTCACAAACAAAGTCACTTCTCACCTCACACTACCGCATGACTGACCTTGGTGAAGCGCACAACTTCTTGGGCATGACCATCACACGAGACAGACCCGCACGCACACTGACCCTGCATCAAGGACGCTTTGTTGCCCATCTGACTGCACGCTTTCATCATCTCGTGCAACACTTGCCAGGGCAACAGTCACCCATGAGCCCTAACGTCTATGCACATTTGCTTGATACACGCACCACAGATTACGGACCTGAAAGTGACCCAACACTCTACCGACAGATCACAGGCAGTCTCTCCTACTTGGCATCCACAAAACGACTTGACATTGCATGCGCTGTGAACACCTTGGTCCAGTTCAGTCAGCAACCACGCAGTGCGTATCACAAGGCCTTGCTGAAATTGCTCCGTTATGTGTTGGACACTGCCGATGTCAGTCTGGTCATCTCTCCCTCCTCAGCACCTCTCTTGGACGGGTATTGTGACAGTGACTATGCCCGCGATCGTGTTGCACGCAGTCGAGGGGGATATGTTTTCTGTGTGTGGGGTATGGCCGTTTCATGAAGGAGTGCAAAACAGTCGTGTGTGGCTTGCAGTGTGGCTGAAGCTGAATACATGGCATTGGGTGAGGCTACATGCGAGGGGATATGGCTGGGACGGTTGCTTAAAGAATTGGGCTTGACTGAGCATGCCACACCACTGTACAGTGATAGCTCAGCAGCACGACGGATTGCTGAGAATGACGGTGTACTGCACCCACACACTAAGCATATCGCCATCGAGCATCACTTTGTGTGAGAAGCAGTTGAAGCAGGGGTTGTTCAGGTGTGCCCCATTGCGGGCGACGCTCAGTTGGCAGACTTCCTCACCAAAGCATTTCCCTCATCAAACCTTACCTCTCAACTGCACCAACTTGGCTGCATGCCTACGGCACTCACATCCAAGGGGGCGTGTTAATCCGTGTACATATCCTGCTTTTGTGTGGATGTGAGTGCGCAGGGCATGCTGACCATGAGACTGGAGACGACGCATGATGAGCTCGTGCTTCACACGCATCAGGCGCAGCACCCTCCATATGCTGCCGCTCGTGACTCACGTGCCTCGGCTCCAGCTCAGTCGCATGCCCATGCTCCATTCGTTCACATGGGCACTATGTGTTACCAAACCTAGATTAGGCTTTGACTCTGTAGGGATATACTTGATGGGTTTGCAAAGAGACCTAGACTAGTCCTTGATTCTTGCATGACGTAGGCTAGGAAAGCCCGTGTGGACAGTTGACCGAGAATTCGGTCTAGGGGCGACATTCGCCCTCGACTAGCAAGAGCGAGCTCGCTCGGCCGGCAGGCCTCGCTGCCCGGCCGAGCGACGAGCGAAGCACGAAACTTGTGCTTCGCTCCCTGCCCCTCTTTTCTGCTCAACCTCGACACTTGGTGTCGAAAACGTTTAGTTGTGGCCATGACAGTTTTGCATTTATCTCTCTCCACACTTCACCATTTTTAGTGATTCAACTTGCATTGTGAAGCTCTCTTCATTCTCAGGAGCGACATGAGACAACTCATGACGAAAGACGTCCTCAAAGAACAGGGCATCATGTGACTCGACAACACGGGCGCGATCGGGGTCCCAGAAGCGCCAGGCTTTGGACATGGCTGAGACCCCAAGCAAAGTGCAGAAGCGAGTATGTGGACTGAGTTTGCCGTTGTGCATGTCCTTAGGAAGCCAGACTGCAGCAATACAACCCCAGACACGAGCAAAGCAGAGGTCCACGCAATGACCAAACCAACGTTCAAACGATTTGACATGACGGGGCAGAGGGGCGTGAGAAACAAGGTTCCAGACCCACGTCATGTAGGACATGCCTTCAAAAGAGAAAAGAGGGGGAAGGTCAGATGCACTGAGAAGGGTACGCACACCATCAGCAAGAGTCCTGTTCCAATACTCAAACACGTCATTTTGCTGGGACGTGTAGGGGGTTGTGGTTTCAATACTCACACCACGAGTCAAGAGAGCGAGATGTTGGACCGATGAATTCTCCTCCACGGTCACAATGAAAGACTCAGAGACGACGACCACAAGCAAGTTCTACCTGAGAAAGCCAGGACTTGAGAGTAGGGAAAAAATCACTTTTTTGCTTGAGAGCAAAGATTCAACGCATGTAGGAGAAGTCATCAGTGAGACAGAGCACGTAGCAACCAACCCCCCCAAGAGCCTCATGAGGTAGAGGCCCCATGACATCAGCATGCATTAAGTCAATAGGATGAGAGGTACGAGACTCAGATGTGGAGAAAGGAGACCTATGCGTTCTACCTTGTGTACAATCAAGGCAGTCAAGGGGCCAAGGGGCAGGGAATGTGGCAGAATCAAGACCATTAGCGGGGAGCATGCATGGAAGGGTGTCAATGGCTGTATTGTGAATGTGGCACAAGCAATGATGCAGCGACTGAGCATGCGCATGGGAGAGGGAGCGGGCAACACGCACGTGAGTAGTAGTGGCTAGAGCCGGCGTGAAGGCGAGAACACGAAAACGGTGATCGAAGCAGGTGCCCTGCAAAAGAATGCGGCCAGACGTGCAATTGGAGACAAAGGCAATGCCACGACTGGAGGAGAAGTCCATGCCCTGGTCGTCGAGCGTGGTGACAGACAGTAGACGCAGCTCAAGCAATGGAATGTACAGGACGTCTAGCAAGAAGAGATCCCCTTCAGGGCCAACGCACAATGCCAATGCTTGAGCAGGGAGCAGCTGACCGGAGCCAGTGCGAACAAAACGCATGAAACCTACTAGGCCTAGAGGAAAAAAAGACGCGGGCAACGAGGTTATGTGGTGGATGGCTCAGAGTCAAGGATCTAGAATCCACCCAACGCATGAACAGTAGCCAGGACACGGCTGACAGCGGCAATGGCTGCACGCAAGGGAAAGCACTGACCACACGCAGCAAGACCGCGGGGCAAACGGACAGACTACCACTCTTCAATCCATGGAACATCAGCAAGGGAACACCCGAGAACATGACCGGATGAAGGACCATGCAACTCCCCATCAACGACACCCGCAAGAGGCTCTGACCCAAAGCGCTCACCCTCACATCCCTGATCACGAAGGTGGCACTGGTGAATGGCGTGAGAAAGGGCAAAGTCCAACTGGCGCTCATCCTCGGGTGGGTCGGGAGAAATGAAGACGCTGGAGGAGGGAGGACAAGGCGGGTAAGGTGAAGATGTAGAGGTGGGAGGAGTATAGGCGCCAGATAGTGGACCATAGAAGACCGGCCCTCCATAACCCGGTGGCCAACCCCACGGGTAAGGAAAGGGAGGCGGATCAACAGCTATGTTGTAGACGGCGGCCTCAGTGGTGACAGGGGAGCCGCGACTCGTTGGAGATGGTGAGGGAGAAGCCCGAGTAGTACTCCTGGACCCCTCAAAGGACCCCGCCTAGTGTGCATGCATGGCAGACGCCAGGCGCTCGTTGTGTGGAGGCGACGGACACTTTGGTGCCAAATGATCGACGGAGCCACAGTTCCAACACCTGAGAGTGCCAGGGGTGGCGAAAGAAGATGAGGTATTTCTGTTGATGCTGCTGGCCCCCTTCCCCTTACTGCGACCCGACTGACTGCCAAAGCCAAAAGCAGTGGAGCCTTTTCCCCGGCCTCGACCATGGCCGCCTCCTCCACCCCTTTTGTGAAGCAGGGATGTGGCAGGGAGGAGGGTGTGGAGGTAGATGTGGAGGAGGATGGGGTAGAAGGGAGCGATATGGTGGTAGCTGCAACAGCTGCACGATGGATGCGTTTGTTTTGGAGAGCACTCCACCAGTCAGTGAGACGTTGGGATTGAAACGCCCAAAGAGCACCAATGCCTGGGGGAGAGTCAGTAGGCACGGGCTCACCAGCAAGGCGCTCAATCTTTGAAGCCTTCACCTCCTTGAAGATGTCAGAAAGCTCCGGGATGAGGCCGTTGACGATGGAAAGTATAGCAGGAACAAGGTGAGAGAGCCAGTGCTGTTGGATGCAGAAGCGAGAGAGGTAGAGAAGGCAGTAGCAATGTCAACAGCAGCAGAAGCAACATGCCTGGAGCACAATGCAGGCTGTAGGCGGTTGAGAACGAGGTCAACAATGTGGTCGGCAAATGTCTCGTGATCACCCCGTTCAGCGTGCATCTTTTCCTCTGCAGCGCGCTATGTAGTGAGGGTTGCATGAAGAGCTACATGCTCTTTGCGCAGATCCTCCTACAAAGCAGCATACTAGTCATCGTCCACTGGCATGGTGAGTGGTCCGAGAGACACTCAAGAATTTTTGGGCAGAGTTTTCCTTGCCCCAATGGGCGTGGGAAATAAAAGAGGTGATAGGCTCGATGGTGATGCATGATAGAGAGAAGAGCATACGCACAAGGCCATAGGAGAGAAGGAAGAAGAGGGAGAGGAGGGTTTCCAAACAGCAAGAGAGAGACAGCCCACTGAGGTCAACGACGCGGGCTAAACAAGGGAGACAGTGTAGCCGTTTTTGAGCCTGTAATGATTGCCACACAGGATGATGCAGAAACGATGAGGCAGGCGACTCCAGCAAGAGCTGCACCAGTGAGAGTGGAGACGGCAGGTGTAGCTGTGACCAGGATATGGATTTGATGACCGAGAGATGAGGACGCGGCTGCAGAGGAAACCTGAGAGGTGAAGGTCTAGATGGAAACCACAGCACTGGAGAGAGCGGTAGCAACTGATGGTGCTGCTACTATAATTGAATTAGTTGTTGCTGCAATCTGCATGGCTATGTTGATGTTGCAGTTGCAAGAGGACCCTGATCAACAGCTGTGGTGGTGTATGCATCAACTGCCCTGCCAGCAGTTGTGCTCGCAGATGCACGTGTAGCACGAGTTTTGGCTGCAAATGTGGATGAGACAGCAGAGCTAGAGACTAGGACGGCCTCCAAAATGGTGAAGATGTTAGAAGGTCCACAGGATGCGGCATCAGCCTGAGATGCAACAGGAGACGCGGAACGACGTGAGTGAGCCTCTGTTGGCTATGCTAAAGCTGCTACTATGGCTAGTGCTGCTCCAGAAAGGGTGGCACGCTGACTTTGCTCATGGGTCCTATGGGCAATGGGGGAGCTTACAGGAGTTGAAGGTCGATGTTCACATGGTGGCCCCGTTGCTGGTGCTTTCTGCACTGTATGTGAGTCGTCTGAGATGGACTGGCAGTAAGCTGAATACTCGGCGGCGTCGACCATTGCCATGTGCTCAGCAGGGTCGGAGTCCTCCTTAGGGTAATATCTCGGGCTATCACACCGGTGGCGGCGTGCCCACACTGCAATCCAAGCCAACTCCGCTTCCTCCTCATGGCGGGCAATCATCTCGTCGACGCGTGCGCATTCACTCCGGCCCCTCGGTGACGTGGGGATTGGCTCCTTGTCAGGTGGTGAAGCTAGGGTAGCTGCTCAAGCCATTGATGCGGCTGGCGATGTGCACGCAGACGTGAAAAGTGGTCCCCGCCAAGCTGCGACACTGTGGGAACGCCGGGTAGCTGAGGTCTGAAACCTGAGTGTCAAGGCACCGAGGGGACGAGGATCCCCTTCAGAGTGAAGTTGTGGTGATGCAGCTCTAAGGTGATGCCGATCTAAAAGGCTGTGAAGCTGTGGTGTAGAGCTGTGGAGCTATGGGACTTCAGGGCAGTGGCGGGATAAGGCTAGAGGCAAGGAGCCAGAGTGACAAGGGACTCCGACAGTGTGGAGCTGCGATGACGGAGCTCTCCGGAGACGCCGAGCTAGAGAGCTGTTGAGTAGTGGTGCGAAACTGCGGAGCTACGAGACTAAGAGGTAGCTGCGGGACGGGCCGAGTCTAGAGTGCCGGGGAACCGGGCCGACAAAGGGCTCTGGGATGTGGAGCTATGGCTCTGCGGTGACGTAACAGGCTGAGGCTTGAATGCGTCGGCCCCTCTGTGATGCGAGGATGAGAAGTGGTGGGACAGTTGGGAACAACGTCAAGGGTGAGGAGATGCTCCAGATGAACGCCACTTGTCTCGCTCAACAAGAGGCCCTGGATCGACGGAGCGGAGGGCAATATTCCTCCGGCTCTGATACCAGCAAGTAACGGCAAGACACCGATACACACTCACTATCACACAAGCTAGGGATGCACAACATCCACGACTCGGACGGAGCATGAGAATGGTAAGAAAACACGCACTTAGTCGTGGCAAGAGCAACAAGTATCGAGATTATGTGGCTAGCAAGCTCTTAGCATACGGTTGACCGGGCCACCCAATCAAGCTGCTCGAAGTGGGGCCTGGCCACCAACCCGGGGTCGAACCGGTCGGCTGAAAGCCTCCGTGGTCACTCACACCTCGGAGCGACCGAGCCTGTGGCTCGGTAGGATCAACAACCCGGTGCAAGTGCTACACAACCAGCTTAGCAAGCAAGTCAGGAACAACCAAGAATCCACATTGACCACGAGTGTCTATGGAGCATGCATCTCTCAAGTAATATCTCTCATGTTTTAGCCACTCAATGGCCAATCACCAAACGCTCAGAACAAGAAGGAAAATTTCTAGAAGAACTTGAGCTCACGCCAAACTTGCACCCGGCAGGGATGCCAGCGATGCATAGTCTACGGCTTTAAATCTGCTCAGTCACCTGCAGTGGTAGTGTGTGTGCATGGATGTGAGAAGATGCGTGGAAGCTTCCTAGCGATACACCCGCCGACTTGGCGTCAGTGCATGGTAAGACGGTGACGATAGTCACGGGTCATGCACACAACGGCAAGGGTCTCACTAGGAGACACAAGGCAAAGTGTCAGAATGCTTCAATAGCATTTGTAGAGAGAAATGGCAAATGACAGGTCCATGGCATAAGTACCTGCCGCGGCGCACGGTGGGTGTCGCACGCAGCAGTGTAAGATCTGTCCTAAACACCGGCCCAAAACCATTGTTTTGGCTGTAACTCTGCGCAAACATGTCAGAACGCTACGCCGTTTGAACCTAGGCGTGCACGATCACAAGCCGAATGCTACGACTGGTCACATGCATGCATCCGGCATCAAACGGTGGACACACAATGCAAAAACATGTAAACTGGACCCATGGCCAATCCACCGATAAACTCCTACATGCTACATGAAAACAACAGGGGGTCCCGGGTAGTGTCTAAATCTCTGGAACGGTCGTCGGTCAGCTCCAAGCAGGTAGTCCACCACCAGATGATGCACCGATACCACCAGTGTTCGCATCAGGGATCTGCACAAGTATGGACACGGCTGAGTGGTCACAGTAAACTGTACAGGTCGACAGGAACGTCAGAAATCACAACACTACCCCATGACCCGATGGTACGCATGTCCATACACGTGCAACACTGAGACGAGTACAACAACGAGTGCAACGACAGATGTGAAACGGACACAGACACACCCCACACTCAACCACTCTCAGGCAAGGGGCACAGCCCAAGAGAACGAATGGCCACCAGAAACTTTCTGCGTACTAGTGCCTTCGTCAAGAAGTCATCACGCTGCATGTCAGCGCCAACCCATATAACGGAGATCACATGTCACTCCACCAGATCACGCACAAAGTGATGCTCAAGTGTAATGTGCTTCGTGCGAGCATGAAAGACACGAGAGTTCTCCGCAATGGCAAGAGCACTTTGGTTGTCGCAACGAAGCACAATGGCAAGTACTGGCTAACCCAGCTCAAGGAACAGGCATTGCAGCCATGCCGCCTCAGCAACCCTTGCATCCAGAGCAACATACCCTGCCTGTGACGAGCTATGTGCAATACAGCCCTACTTCCTATTGTGAATCAGCGGACCACCGAGCATGAACACGTAATCAGTGCGACTGCGTCCATCTGGGCTCCTGGCCCAGTCGCTGTCGGTGTAGCTGCCAAGGACCACCGAACACTGCCGGCAAAAGTAAAGTCTGAGGTACGGTGTGGAGACCACGTACCGCACCACTTGCATAACCGCGTGAAGAGCTCTAGCGTGTGGAGCCTGCGGAAACTGGGCAAGGAGGTTGACGGCAAAGGCGATTTCAAGATGTGTGGTACTGTCCAGGTGCATCAGAGATCCGATGAGACGAAGGTACAAGTTCACATCCATTGTCTCACCCAGTTGTGTGGGATCGTCCACCTTCAGGGCATCCTATCCGTCAGGTGTGAGACGTGTGGAAGCAGTGGGCACTGCGTGAAGGAGGTTGCTGAAGCGCTCCCCCACAACACGTGTGTATCGAGCCTGATGCAGTAGTAGCATCCGACGTCTGCGATCTCACACAATCTCCATACCAAGGAACACCACTGGAGGACCAAGGTCCTTCATCCTGTAGGGAGTCTGGAAAACAGCCTTGGCCTCCTTCACGGCCTCCAGTGAAGGAGACGCTATGAGAAGGTCGTCCACATGGACCAGGATGGTAGACCAGGATGGCGGTGAACCGCTCAGGCGTCAGTCGGATGAAGAGAGAGGGATCTGCCTAGCTTTGTAGACATCCCGCACGAGTCACGGTGCCATTGATTTCCTGGTTCCAGCATCAAGGAGACTGTCCAAGGCCGTACAAGGACTTGCAAAAACGCCAGACCTTGTCATTGTCCTCAAAACCGAAGCTGAGCCATGTAAATCTTCTCATCTAGAGAGCCATGGAGGAATGCATTTTCCACATCCAACTGGTGTAATTCCCTGTCATGGTGAGCCACTACACCAAACAGAGCTCGAGCTGAGGTCATGCGGCCAACAGGCGCAAAGGTGTCAGTATGTTCGATGCCCTTGATCTGAGAGTACCTCCTTGACGACCAAGTGAGCCTCGTGGCGTTAGAGTGAGCCATCTGGCTTCACTTTCTTGCGAAAGACCCACTTGACCTAAACAGTCTTCCTCCGAGTAAACTCCATGCTCTTAGATGGCGCGAAGCTCATCCTCGCAGGCAGCACGCCAAGCTTTAGCATCCTGTGATGAGAGAGCTTCCTTGAGTGTGCCCGGGTCAGGGGATATAGAGGGAGAGCTCTACGTGGCAAGGACACATGCCTCAATGCTAGGTCTGACGGCCACAGGATGAGCTGCTGCATCACAAGCGACATGAAACTCACGAGTGACGAGATCGTGCCTTACGGGGCACGTTGGATATATCTCTATGTGCTCAGTGCACACACTCAAGCTTAGGCCCTTTGTGTTGGGATCACCACTCGTGATGTTGTGAGTGGAGCGCCTGGGTGTGGGACCTGACACTCGCTGGGCTCCAGAGTCCAGAAGATGACTGCCAGGCTCACGGGAGTAACCTGGGCTTGAGGGGTGCACCTCAGGCTCAAGGAGAGACACAACCACAGCTGGTGAGGGCTAAGGCAAAGGAGCTAGTGATTTCGTGCGAGGAGATGCGTGCTGGAGACACGGGACTAGGTGTGGCAGTAGGAGCAGGTGAGGCAGGACCATGCATAGAGGTAGGAGTACCAGAGGCTGACACAAGTACGGTCACAATAGTACACACAGGTACACAATCATGGGTACCTGTGGGGTGCGAAGGAATAGGGGTCAGAGGCCAGCGATGCTTGAGAGGTCTCTCGGCCGACAACGATGATCAATGGGTCATTAACAGCCGGAGACCGCAAAGTGGAGGGAGCTCGAACGGACACATCAGCCTGGCAGGAGGTGCCCGCAGACGCAGCCTCCCCCATCCAATGAGAAACCTCACACATAGGAACATGTGTGACGGACAACGACGTGATCGATGTCAGATCACGGTAGGTGAGGGACTCAAAGAAGAACGTGTCGCGTGATTTAACAATGTGATGAGGAGCAGGATCCGAAAAGCACCAGGCCTTCGACCTCGGGGCGATGCCGACGAAGGTACACAAGCGACCCCGCAGTGAGACCTTGGACCCCTGTGGGTCCTTGGTGTACCACACAGAAGCCAAGGTCACCACGGTGGCTGAACCAGAGCTCATACGGTGTGACCTAGTCCGGAAGGAGACCGTGCAAGAGGCGGTTCAAGACACAAGTCATGTAGGCAAAGCCTTCAAAAGCGAAGGACTCCGGAAGACCGCACTCAGACCGCATAGCGCGAACGGCATCCTCCATGGTGTGGTTTTACCGCTTAAAAATACCGTTCTGTCGAGGAGTAGCAGGAGCAGAGACTTGGTGAAAAGTCCCGTACTCGGTGAAGAAGTTGTCCATCTCACCAAGAAATTTTCCGCCATGATCCGAGAAAAAGGTATGCGGCGTGTGGTGGGACTGTCGCTTAGCCATTACTAGCCAGACGCGAACCGCGAGAGCGGCGTCACTCATTTGGTACAGGCTGTAGACCCACCGCATCAGGGTGAAGTCACCAGTCAGGGTCAGGACGTATTGACCCCGATCGGATAGAGACTCGACAAGAAGAGGACCAAGAAGGTCCAAATGGAATGAATCAAGAGGGCGAAGTGCGCGAGAATGGGAGTCAAGATAGGTGCAATGATGCATCATACCCTGAGCGTAGGAGAGACAGTTGTTGTTGGGCGGCTTCTTGAAAGAAGCCGCGTCAAGACCGAGGGCGGGCTGTGTCCAAATGATCTTCAGCACATTGCTGGAGCCTACATGACATAGGCGGTGATGAAGGAATTGCTGGTGCTCAGGAGACAGAACACCAGTGACAAAAACACGAGCTGAAGGGGTGGGGGAGGAAGGAGCAGAAGTGCGAGAGACACGATACAGGTCATCCACAACAGAGGCACAAAGAACAACGCTACGAGTGTCAATAACAGTCACAGTCGTGGAGTCTGCAGTGTGCTCCAAAGAGAGTCCCATGAGTGTGCAAGCACATAGAGAAAGCAAATTGAGATCAAGGTCAGGCACAAACAACACCTCAGAATGATACAGGGGGCCAGACGGACCATCGAAACACCCGACCCTAACACCCTGGACTGGCAAGGACTGACCAGAGCCTGTGTGAATGGAAGGAACAGACAAAACAGGGCCGAGAACAACGAAGTCACTACGACGACATGTCATGTGATGAGTGGCACCAGAATTAATGATCCAAGTGCCACCGAAATTACGACTGGAGGAAGTCACTGTACAACGGGTAATGGAACATTTTGCCTCAGATGGACGTTGGGCAGCAGGTGGGGAGCAACGACGAAGGGCACAAAGGTGAGACTCATGAATCCAATCCGTACACTCAGGCCCATCGTTATCACATTCCGACTATGCCCCCCCACACGAGTAATCCCTAGCCACAAGAACAGACAGATAGATTGTCTGTGAACCACCCGGCTATGACAACACACTTGCGCCTCCTTGAAAACAAAGCACAAGAAGGTGTCGAAGCTCGGCAATGGTGCGGTCACATGGGTCTGGGTCGTCGTTGCTCGCCGATGGTGAAGCGCGAACTACTGTGGTCGTGGTCGCCACGCGCCCGGAGGATGTGTTGCTCGACGTAGACTTTAGTGCATGCGCAGCCTAGAGCCCGTGAGTAATCCACGCCTAGTTGAGCGGCTGCTGGCACTCGATGTAGTGATGAGCGCCTCCAAAGTTGTAGCAGTAAACAGAGCGTCCACTGCTACTACTCGATGACGGCTGTTGCTGTGACTACTGCTGGCCTGAGCCGCACCTCCGTCGCCCCTTCTTCCCTTGTGCTACTACTGCGACACCTTGTGTTTGAGTCGGTGTACTCAGGGTGGAAGGGGAAGAGGAGGACGTGGCAAAGGATGGAGAAGGAGACTGCTGGAGAGGCTTCGGTTGTGATGCGATGACAGCTGCAGTAAGGGGAGTCTCCTAATGAGCCATGACTGCCTCACGGGCGGAAGTCACCTGGAGGAAGAGCTGGTACGCCCAAGGCAGAAGGTGTAGTGAGGCCAAAAAAGGCTCAAGCATGGCGTCGCTAAACCTCGTGAAGATGTCTATGTGCTCAAGGCTAACTCCGGGCATGTTTGTGCGGAGCGCCCACAACTATGTACCTCCTGAGGTCCCTACGCACGTGCAGATGCGCATTGTGTGTTGTCAGTAGTCGGCTGCAGGCTCAGCAAGGCCCTGACAAAGGGAGTGAAAGGCACAAATGTGCGCGACACGGGTGGCGTGCGTCTGTACAGCAAGCACGGATAATGCCAGGTCTGAGCCCCTGCGTGGATCAACGCTGCTGCCTGTGCCGGCCTCGCCAAGGAATGAGCAGAAGGCGACAACGGTCTCGCGCGACATGGCGTAAAGAAGCCCGCGCATCGTCCTAGCTACTGTCAGCACCTATGCTCAGTCCGTAGTATGATACAGACTGTGGTAGTAGGGCCACACTCCCTCTAAAGTGGCCCAAACCTGGAAAAGTATCTCCCAGCAGTAAAAACCATCCTCGCTGACACACTGTGGGGACGGTATCTCGAAGTCCTTAGGTTGCCGCTCCGTAGGGAGAGCAACCACAGGTTGAGAAGGACGAGGGATGGGGCAGACACCGGGAAGAGGGAAGTCGCTGGGGTGGAGGTCAGGCGACGATCGAATCTCGGGAAAATGAGATGTGTGTGTGTGGGGGTCGAGAGCTCGTCTGGAGCTGGCGGAGACACTCCTGAAGCATACGAATCTCACGCTCGGGGGATTCGCCCTCCATGCCTAGCATATCTGGATCTTCATCCAAAGGATGAAGAGGTGGCGGGTCGCATCCAGCTCCTGTCTCTGGTGCAAGAGCTGACTGTTGTGTAGAGGGTGCGACATCGGCAGCTCCCTCAGATGTCTGCCGTGGGGCCGTGCACTGACCCCGAAGAAGCTTAGTGAGTGTACGGATGGCGTCAGTCTGCTCCGGCTGTAGGCGACACATCTTGTCTTGCGGGCTCCGTAGGTCCTCGATAGCCTTCGAGCGTGGGCTCATGACCCCTGAGGAGGAAGAAGAGGGATCTAGTATCCTCTTTCCCTTATCACCGGACGGAGCCATGTCACCGCTCATTATGGGCCGAGATGTCAATTTGGTCGGATTGTAGTAACATAAGCGTTTCTTGAGATGTTGAAATGCTAAAAAAGTTTGACTCTCTGACCAGAAATTTGACGAAGGAAAGTGCTGATGTCAACATGACCTCATGACGTCAGCAAGAAAAATGCCGACGTCAGCTCTCCCCCTTTTTTTGGACGACCCTCACAGTTGTTGCCCTGTTGGGCACGGGGCGGCTGCTCCTTAGAATAGCGCGGAAGCTACACGGAAGCTCTGTAGTAGCCTCCCCTCGGTTGATGTTGGTGTTGCGTCGGCACCTACAATAGCAGTCGCGCAGATGCTTGGGCAGCCGTGGCAACAGCTGCGCACTGCTATTGCGCTGCAGCGCACATGCGCGTTGCTATTGGAACTGCTGCGCGTAGCGGCTGCTGCGCGTTGCTGTCCCCGCGCGTTGCTGTTGCGCTACTATACTGCTGTTGCTACTGCTGCTACATGCTGCTGTTGCTTCTGCTCGATGTTGTTGCTGTTGCACGCTGCTGACACCCACCGTCACCACTGCCGCTACGCAGCGCTGCTGCACGCTGCTCCTACTACGTGCTGCTGCTGCTGCCGCGAGATGATACTACTGCACTAGCCACCGCATGCCGCGGCCATGGCCTACTACCGCTGTTGCCGGCGCCAATGCCAGCAGCTGCTAGCGGCTGCCGCCTGATGTAGGTGTCACGTGCTGTTGCTGGCGGCTGCCGTTTATGCTCTCATTCTCACGTGGGTGACGTCGCAAAAGGAAACTATGCAGCAGGTTGGGGCAGCAGCGTTGTTGATGCAGCGTGCGGGCTTCCACGCTCGTTGCTTAAGTCAGCTGCCCCCTCAGTCTGCTGCTCTAGAGTCTAAGTCTGGAAGCTCTGGGTTTTGTTACTCAGAAACGCGCGTGCCAGAGTTAGCGCCAGACAGCAGCTGAAAACTGATAATGACTGATTAGGAATGAAGAATGAACAACAATGGGAGACCCCTCCAAGTTCTAGGCCCCCCCCAGCTTTGTAGAGCTTGTTACTCAGTTCATCAGCCAATCAGAAAATAGCTCAGTTCAGGCTGGCAGGTTTTCTCGGTGAGGCCTGCCAGGCAGCCGACAGCCCAAAACCCGGGCGTCGTCCGTTTTGCCTGAAAACTGGACCATACCATAATACCNGTGCGGTCAGAATCTGCTAGAAAAATAGTAGCGAGGAGTTATGGCAGCCTAAACCCAGATGGTGCCCACAATGGTTTATGCTGCCAAACAGGGCCATGCAACATGCAACTGGGACCCTAGGCAGTGCATGACGATGCAGACGCGATGGGACGCGCTGGACGCATGCAAGCAGCAACTGCGGTGTCAATGACCGCCGGCAGCACGACCGCCGAGGAGGCCTGCCGATGGAGCTGAGCGCGGACCGGAGAGAGGAGGCTCCAGCGAACTCCAAGAAGACCTCAGTAAACGTCGGCTCCACCGGACGACACTCCATCAGCGTCGAGTCTCGCCGTCAGTCATCTACACGCCGATGTACACAAGCCGGGAGGACACAACAGAGCACAATGAGAGATGCGAAAAAACCAACACTCCCGCATGACTCACAGGCATAGTGCACATGGGCGGACAGGGACACGGTCAACATCCAGACTCCCCCAGGGCATGCAGAGACGCAGGCAGAGATAAAGAGAGAGCCACTCAAGGACGTACGCCGACCGAACTCACAGCCTTCTTGAACGAGTCGCGCTTCAGTGCCTTGGTCAGGAAGTCAGCCAACTGCCGTGCTGTCTCAACCTACACGATGTTGATGCTGCCGTCATGCAACAATGAACGCACATAGTGATACTCAACGTTGATGTGCTTTGTGCGTGTGTGATGCACGCCGTCATTGTCGGCGATGGCCATGGCACTCTCATTGTCACAATGCAACGTGATGGATGGGACGGACTTACGCAACTCGGACAACAGACGACGCAACCACACACTCTCACACACGCCTGATCCAAGAGCCACGTACTCAGCCTCAGTAGTTCTGCGTGCAATGCACCCCTGCTTGCCACTGCGCCAGGACACAGCCGAGCCGCCAATCAGAAAGATCCAGACTGTGCGACTCTTACCATCCGGACTGCCGGCGCAGTCGCTGTCGGTGTAGCCCACTACGACAACAGACGGTTGACGGCGGAACATGAGACCTTGCCGAGGAGTCGAGACGACGTAGCGCAGTACTCGGATTGCGGCCTCGTGGTGGAGGTGACGTGGCTCCTCAGAAAACTGGGCTAGGAGGTTGACGGCGAACGCAATGTCTGGACGCGTCGTCGTCGCCAGGAACATCAGTGACCCGATGACTCGCAGGTACGTGGTCACGTCAACTGGCTTCCCCACAACAGCTGGGTCAAGACTCTTCAGCTTCACCTGGCCATCGGGCGACATGGGTAAGGATGCGCTCGGCACGAGTGGCAGGTCCTCGGCGAAGCGAGTGGACAGAGTCTGCACATAAGCAGCTTGATGGACATGGAGGATGCCCTGGGAGCGATCATGCTCGAGCTCCATGCCCAGGAAGACTCGGGCAGACCCGAGATCCTTCATCTGGTAGGTGGCGTGCAGCAGGTCCTTGACGCGCTGGATGGCGGCCGTGTCTGGCGACGCAATGAGAAGGTCGTCGACGTACACCAGAACAGCAGCAAAGGTCTGGCCTCGCGGGCTGACAAACAGTGCAGGGTCCGCGGTGCTGCGCTGGAGCCCACCACGAAGGAGCGTGCTGCTGATCTCCTGGTTCCAGCACCGAGGCGTCTGCTTCAGGCCATAGAGGGCCTTACGCAGTCGCCACACTCTCCCGGTGCCATCGTCGAAGCCTGGTGGCTGCACCATGTAAAGCTCCTCACCCTCCAGTGAACCATGGAGAAAAGCGTTGCTCACATCCATCTGATGCAGCTCCCACCCATGCTGGGCGACCAGGCTGAAGAGCGCCCGGCTCGTGGAGAACCGACCAACTGGGGAAAAGATCTGGTCATAGTCGACCCCAGGGACCTGGGCAAACCCCTTTGCAGTGAGGTGGGCCTTGTACTTGACCAAGGACCCGTCGGGTTTCCACTTGCGCCGAAAGACCCACTTGGCGCCGATGGCCTTCCAACCTGGAGGAAGGTCGACGAGGTCGTACACGTGGTGCTGTCGGATAGCAGCGAGCTCATCGGCGCAGGCAGCGTCCCAGTGTGCGGCCTCAAGAGAGGCTCGTGCCTCGCGCAAGGTGGTTGGGTCCTCTGGGTGTGCTGTGGAGCGGACTGAGAGAGCATGTGCCTCTCGCGCCCCAGGTGGGATGCGCGCCAGGGCAGCCACGACAGCGTGCCGATGCTCGTGATGGAGCATGGCGTAGCCCAATGCGGAGCCCGGGTGCAGATCTGCAATGGTGGCCGATGTGGTCAGGCCAAGGCTCTTGGTGCCAGGGTCCCCACTCACGACCGTGGGAGTGGAGGAGGCACGTGGAGCCACGGGGGGTCGAGGCGCTACCGAGCGCGGTGCGACGGTCTGCACGGTCATAGACGGCTTGGGTCGGAGGCTGCCACCGGGGCCACGTGTGTAGCGTGGTAAGGCATGCGATGGCGCTGAGTCTGATGGGCCAGTGGAGGCGACTGGGGCTGTCGGCCCGGAGAGATCAGCGGACATGACGGGAGCTGCCGGCCCGGAGAGACCAGCAGACGCGACTGGGGCAGCTGGCCCGGAGGGACCAGCGGACGCGACCGGGGCAGCTGGCCCTGATGGGCCAGCGGACGCGGCTGGGGCAGCTGGCCCGGAGGGACCAGCGGACGCGGCTGGGGCAGCTGGCCCGGAGGGACCAGCGGACGCGACTGGGGAAGCTGGCCCGGAGGGACCAGCGGACGCGGCTGGGGCAGCTGGCCCGGAGGGACCAGCGGACGCGGCTGGGGCAGCTGGCCCGGAGGGACCAGCGGACGCGACTGGGGAAGCTGGCCCGGAGGGACCAGCGGACGCGGCTGGGGAAGTTGGCCCGGAGGGGCCAGCGGACGCGGCTGGGGCAGCTGGCCTGGAGGGACTAGCGGTCGCGACTGGGGCAGCTGGCCCGGAGGGACCGAAGAATGTGTCACCCGGACGCGGTAGGACGGAGGACGGACTCACCACTCCCCCACGCGACGAGATAGACACAGACGAGCCGGAGCGAATGAGGTCGCGAGGAAACAGGTCCTCGAAGAAGAGGGCATCCCGGGACTCGACAATGCAGTGCCGGGAGGGGTCCCAGAAGCGCCAGGCCTTGGACTGTCGAGAGACACCGAGAAAGGTGCATGGACGGCCGCGGGGGGCGAGCTTGCCGCCCTGCTGCGGGGAGGGCAGCCAGACAATGGCGACACAACCCCAGACGCGAGCGAGGCGGAGGTCAGCGCGCTGACCGCACCAATGCTGGTACGGCGTGGACTGACGAGGAAGGGGACCGTGGGGAATCCGGTTCCAGACCCAGGTCATGTAGGCCATGGCTTCAAAGTAGAAGCCCTCGGAGAGACCAGACTCGACACGCATGGTGCGGACGGCGTCGGCCATGGTCCGGTTCCACCGCTCGGAGACACCGTTCTGGGCGGGTGTATAGGGCGCCGATGTCTCGTGGTGGATCCCGCGGGAGGCGAGGAAAGTCGTGGCCTCACCCATGTACTCGCCACCGCGATCGGAGCGAAAGCGGCGAAGGGAGCGGCCACACGCATGCTCTGCGAGGACAAGCCAGTCCTGGATGGCCCGGGCGACATCGCTCTTCTGCCCAAGACAGAAGACCCAGCGATAGCGAGAGCAGTCGTCCGTGAGGGTGAGGACATAGCGACCATGCTCGCCGACCGACTCGGTGGGGAGAGGTCCCATGACATCCGAAAGGACAAGGTCGAGAGGGGCAGATGCACGGGAGGCAGACAAGGGGTACGTGGACCGATGCATCTTCCCCTGAGCGCAGTCAATGCACTCAGTGGGGCACGGGAGAGGGAAAATCTCCGGGTCTAGGCCCGAGGCAGGCTGGGTGCGAAGCATGCTGTCCACAGCGGCAGAGTGGACGTGGCAGAGGCGGCGGTGCAAGAGGCGGGTGTGCTGAGGAGAAAGCGTACCGGTGACGAGCACATGGCCTGTGGCGGCTGACGAGGAGGAGACGGGAGAAGAACAGGAGAGACGAGGAACATGCCACACGTTTCCACGGGCGGTGGCGTGTAGGACGACAAGACCAGACGTACGCAACGACACCGTGCCAACACCACGCAAGTGCACAACATCCATGCTCATGCGGTCAAGTGCAGTCACGGACAGGAGGCTGAGCTTGAGACCAGGGACAAAGAGGACATCGGTCAGAAAGACGTCACCGGCAGGACCACGGAAACGAACGAGGCCAACACCACGGACAGGCAACACTTGTCCAGAGCCCGTCCGAACATCGGAGACATCGCCGACAGGACCGAGCATACTGAAGGCCTCACGAGAGGCCGTCATGTGATGCGTGGCCCCGGAGTCGATGATCCAGGTCTCAGCAGGGTCCTGGACCGGGGTCGCTAGATTGCTAACAGTCACATGGCAGCAGGCAAGGGACGCGGACGCGGTGGACGGAGGCGCGAAACGGGACTGCCAATCGTCAAGCCAGGCAACATCATCAAGAAGAGAGGCGGAGGAGGCCACGGGCGACGACGAGACAGACAAGGAAACGGGACACGAGCGCAACTCAGTCTCAGTCATGCAGGGCTGGGGAGGAGAGCAGGAGGTGACGCAACTCGCACTTCCCTGGGGAGGAGGGCGAGGCAGGCCGAACTGGAGCGCGATAAACTCCTCCAGCTGACGCTCACGGGAGGAGGGCCCGGGAGCGTAGACGGAGTGCGAAGTGACGGCGCCGGAGCCCGGGTAGGAGGAGGACAAAATCGCCGAAGGGAGCGGGGGCGCCAACGGCTGCGGGGTTGGTGTCTGCGGGACTGGCGAGGCGACCGGGGTGGTGGAGCCACTGGACGAGGTCGAGGCGTCAGAGCTGGCGACAGCGACGGAGGCAGAGGCGAGACGGCGCTCCCGCTGGCGACGCATGGTGGCGATGACGTGCGCCTCGTCCGTCGGCAGCGGGCACGTGTACCACTAGTGCCCAGGCTGGCCACAGTTGTGGCAGGCAGAGCCACCACTGCCAGACCCGGTCGACGGCTGCTGCTGTTGCTGCTGCTGATTCTTGCCCTTCTTGCTCCGACGCTTCTTCTTCCCCGTCGGCGAAGCGTTGGCGGAGGAGCTGGCGGAGGAGCTGGCGGATGTAGCTGTGGCGGGGGAGGCGATGGCCACGTAGGCGAGAGCCTCCGTGCGATGGAGTTCAGACTCCTGGCGAGCTTCCTCAATGCAGAGGAAGAGCTCGTATGCCCAGGGCATGAGGGTGCCCTGGGTCGCCATGGTGGAGAGGACGTCCTGGGGGTAGTGGACGAAGACGTCCGCGTACGCGCTGGTGGCGCCGTGCTTGATGGTGAGGAGCGCGGACAGAGGGGGTGGAGCAGATGTGCCNCCGTCGGCGAAGCGCTGGCGGAGGAGCTGGCGGAGGAGCTGGCGGATGTAGCTGTGGCGGGGGAGGCGATGGCCACGGAGGCGAGAGCCTCCGTGCGATGGAGTTCGGACTCCTGGCGAGCTTCCTCAATGCGGAGGAAGAGCTCGTATGCCCAGGGCATGAGGGTGCCCTGGGTCGCCATGGTGGAGAGGACGTCCTGGGGGTAGTGGACGAAGACGTCCGCGTACGCGCTGGTGGCGCCGTGCTTGATGGTGAGGAGCGCGGACAGAGGGGGTGGAGCAGATATGCCAAGACGACGCAGGATGTCCTCCGCCCGCTGCCAGTAGGCAGTGACCGTCTCGGTCTCCCCCATGCGCAGGGAGTTGAACTCCCGCAGCAGACGGCTGATCTCAGCGTCGCTGGACAGGCGATGAGGCCGAGTGAGGATGTGCCATGTGGATGTAGGGTCCGGTGTGGCGCCAGTGGTGAAGTCGCCGAGGTAAGGCTCCAGTGCCAGGCGGGAAGCCGGAGGGGCGACTGGGACGAGGGCACGGACGGCGCGACCAGCGTCATACAGGTGGTCGGCCTGGGTGGAGTCATAGGGATGGGTGTAGTACACCCATAGGCCCTCCCCTTGCGCCCAGATCCGGAAGCTGAGCTCCCAGCTCCGGAACTGCTCGCCAGCCTTAAGCGGCGGCGGCGATGTCTCAAAGTCCTTCTGCCTGCGGCCGGCGCCCAGAGTGGGGCCAAGGACGGAGGTCACCGTCTGCCACTGGCGCTCAGTCTGCTGCTGTGCTAGGTAGTGCGTAGTTAGCGGACACAGCTGGGCTGGCATGCCCTAGAGGGATGAAGGATGGCAACGCACCGGTAGCAGTGTGGGAAGCTGATGGCTGCAGCGCCGCAAGCTGTTGCGTCAAGGCGGTGAGCTAAAGCTGAAGAGTGGCGAGGGGGTCAGGGACGCCGCCGCCGACGCCAAAGGACATCTGCTGCTGCAGCTGCTGCAGCTACTGCTGCTGCTGCTGCTACTGCTGCTGCCTGTGCATCAAGGCGGCGAACTGCAGCTGAAGAGCAGCAAGTGGGTCAGGGATGCCACTGCCGATGCCACTGCCGATGCCAGAGGGCAACTGCTGCTGCTGCTGCTGTTGTTGCTGCTGTTGCTGCTGCTGCTGCTGCTGCTACTGCTGCTGCTACTACTGTTGCTGCTGCTGCTGCTGCTGCTACTACTACGGCTGCTGCTGCTGCTGCTGCGTCTGCTGCTGCTGCTGCTGTTGCTGCTGCTGCTGCTGTTGCTGCTGTTGTTGCAGTTGCTGCACAAAAGGGGGGCTAGGGGTCCCTCCCCCAGCAGAGGAGGACCCCGCGTCAGAGGGGCTGTTGGTCATGGTGGTTAAAGGTGCCTCTCGTCCCCTTTTTGTTGTTGTTTTTTTTTTGTGTTTTGTGTGCTACTGATGTCAACAGTGACGTCAGCCAAGGATGGCTGACGTCAGCAAAGGGAACTGCGCGTGTGCAGTGCCACTGTTTTCTCCCCCGGTCCCCTTTTTTTTCCTTTCTCTGTTGATGACGTCAGCAGTGACGTTAGCAGAGGGGTGCTGACGTCAGCAGCGCCAAATGTTGGGGCCGTCGCTGCTGCTGTTGGTGCTGATGTTGCTGCAGCTGCTGTTGCTGCTGCTGCTGCTGTTGCTGCAGTAGCTGTTTGCTGCTGCTGCTGCTGCTGCTGCTGTTGCTGCTGCTGCTGCTGTTGCTGTTGCTGCTGCTGCTGCTGCTGCTGCTGTTGCTGTTGCTACTGCTGCTGCTATTTGCTGCTGCTGCTGCTGCTGCTGCTACTGCGGGTGCTGCAGCTGCTACTGCTCGTGCTGCGAGCTGTAGCAGTTGCTATGACTGCTGCTGCTGCAGCAACGAGCTGCTGTAGCTCACTGCTGCAGCTGAGTGCTGCTGCAGCTGCTGCGTGTTGCAGCAGCTGCTCACTGCAGCTACAGGCTGCTGCAGCGAGCTACAGGGGTGGGGGAATTATTTTGCTGTCTCTTCTTTTTGTTTTTTTTTTTCTGTCAATAGTGGGCAGCAGCCCGCTGTCTGCTGCGAGCAGCGGGCTGCTGCTCGCCCAGCGGCAGCGAGCTGCTGCCTGCTGGCAGCAGCGAGCTGCTGCTCGCTGCGAGCAGTAGGCAACAGCAGCCGCGGCTGGCAGCTGCTGCTGCTGCTGCTGCAGCTGTCGGCTGCTGCAGCTCGCTGCAGTAGCTGCTACAGCCCGCTGCTGCTACTGCACGCTGCTGCAGCTGCTGCGTGCTGCGGCTGCTGCCTGCTGCTGCAGCCAGCTGCTGCTACGGGCTGCTATTGCTGCTGCACGCCGCTGCTGCTGCTGCACGCTACTGCTGCTGTTGCTGCGAGCTGCTGCTACTGTGGGCTGCTGGTGCTGCTGCTGCGAGCTGGTGGTGCCAGTCACTGCACCTGGGTGACGTTCCCGCGTGCGTCGTCGCCCACAGATGTCAGACGCCGCCTGCCGCTCACCTCCTCGCGTCACGCGTGGGGGTCAGTGCTGCCAAAAGAATTTCGGCAGCATTTCCCCTGGCCCAGTGGCCGTGGGAAAAATTCTGACGCCGCCACCAGGAGGGTCAATGCTGTCAGAAAAAATCCGGCAGCATTTCCCCTGCACTGGCGCGTATGGGAGGTCCGCCGGCGTTGTCTGGCACCTGTTCGATAGTCTTCTGCTGCTTCTGCTACGCTCTGGCTCTGATACCAAAAAGGAAACTATGTAGCAGGTTGGGGCAGCAGCGTTGTTGGTGCAGCGTGCGGGCTTCCACGCTCGTTGCTTAAGTCAGCTGCCCCCTCAGTCTGCTGCTCTAGAGTCTAAGTCTGGAAGCTCTGGGTTTGTTACTCAGAAACGCGCGCGCCAGAGTTAGCGCCAGAAAGCAGCTGAAAACTGATAATGACTGATTAGGAATGAAGAATGAACAACAATGGGAGACCCCTCCAAGTTCTAGGCCCCCCCNGTGCCCACAATGGTTTATGCTGCCAAACAGGGCCATGCAACATGCAACTGGGACCCTAGGCAGTGCATGACGATGCAGACGCGATGGGATGCGCTGGACGCATGCAAGCAGCAACTGCGGTGTCAATGACCGCCGGCAGCACGACCGCCGAGGAGGCCTGCCGATGGAGCTGAGCGCGGACCGGAGAGAGGAGGCTCCAGCGAACTGCGAGAAGACCTCAGCGTGCGTCGGCTCCACCGGACGACACTCCATCAGCGTCGAGTCTCGCCGTCAGTCATCTGCACGCCGATGTACACAAGCCGGGAGGACACAACAGAGCACAATGAGAGATGCGAAAAAACCAACAATCGCCTGTAGTCAGGTGTCGTTGGCAGGTCCCTGTGGATTGGCAACAAAGGTGACACTCACTATTGCTACTCTGTTGCGTCTCTGCTTTGCAGCTCGAAGAGAAGTATCTCACTCCTCTGATACCATGAAAAGATGCTTGGAAGCTTCGTAGCGACACAGTCGCCGACTAGACGTCAATGCCTTGTCAGACAACGCCGACAGTCACAAGTCGTGCGCACAACGGCAAGGGTCTGGCTAGGAGACACAAGGCAAAGTGTCAGCATTCTTCAATAGCATTTGCAGAGAGAAATGAAAAATGACAGGTCCATGGCATAAGTACCTGCCGTGGCGCATGGCGGGTGTCGCACGCGGCAGTGCAAGATCTGTCGTAAAAACCGGCCCAAAACCAATGTTTTGGGCACACATGTTAGAACGCTACGCCGCCTGAACCTATACGTGCAGGATCACAAGCCGGACGCTACGACTGGTCACATGCAACCATCCAGCATCAAATGGTGGACACACAGTGCAAAAAATGCAAATCGGGCCCATGGCCAGTCCACCGATAAACTCCTACGTGCTGCAGAAAAACTGTAGGGGGTCCCAGGTAGTGTCTAGAGCTCTGGAATGGTCGTCGGCCAGCTCGAAGCTGGTAGTCCGCCACCAGAAGATGCACCGGTACCACCAGGGTCCGCATCAGGGATCTGGACGAGTATGGACATGGCCGAGTGGTCAGAGTAAACTGTACAGGTCGACAGGAACGTCACAAATCACAACAGGATGGAGACAAGAGGTCACTTGCGTGTTTGTTTGACACAACCAACTCGTGACACTTGTCATCGAAGTACACTTATTGCTAGGTACACATTATCGATTTGTCTCAAACACCTGAATCGTCTTTTCCCCTGCACCTTATCCATGTGAACCACCTTTGTTGTGCTCGAGGTAACAATTAGGGTGGCCTACGAGGTGATACTTTAACGTCAGGTCGGAGTTTGGCGCTGACACGATTCACTGGCATAACAATCCTGTGGTCATCGCAAACTGTCACATTTATGTTAGGTACATTTTATATGTAGGCGATTGCCATGTCTCCTTGTCCAGATTGTCGCTTTACATAGTGGAGACTGGTCAGGTCATCGGACAAGCTTGTCCTTCACAAAATAGTTGTTTTCTTCATGAGCTCGCGGATATGATCGAATGTTGCTGGACTTCATCATGGTCCGCAGAGGGCATCAATGCGTCTCCCCCTGTTTTCCACCGGACATTCGGTTGTCGGGACTTGTTTCCGTTCATCATTGCGTCTGGCCAAGTCCGCNTAACTGCTCTACGCCTTGGCGACGGCCGCTGGCGCAATTACTGCATCTGCTTTGGTCCAAGTTTCCCACATGCCGCCCACATGCACGGCGCCACAGCCACTAGACACAGCAAAGGTGCCGCCTTTACCTGATCACCTTTGGCTCTCTGCAGCTATCGTCCTGCGACCCCATTAGCCGGGCTCTCGCCGGACTGTCGGCTCACGCTCACATCCCGGGCAGCGTGACGATGACTTCGCTCGGGGACGACGACACCATTGCTGACGCCAGCCCTGAGCTTGTCCTTGCGTCGCCACATGGTGAGACTGTTCGTGTCGTCCGCTCATGCTCTACAGATATTGCAGCCTCGGCAGTAGGGCGAGGGCAGTAGAGCAGCAGAACGCAGCACGTTTGGAGCCATCACTGGCTTGTTCTGAACCTCTGCAGTGCTGCGCTCCGCACATCCCTGCTTCTCAATTCACCCACTTCAATCAGTGCCACAAGCC
>SZWC01002774.1:122476-148621 GCA_023375785.1 Penium margaritaceum | reverse complement strand
CTCCTCCTCCTTCTTGTCCTTGTCCTCCTCATCCTCCCCATCATCATCCCCAACTTTACCAGCAGTGTCAGCTGAGCCTCTCTTTGCACTGCAACCAACCCTACAACAGCCTGGCTGCACTTGCGTGCCAGCAGCCGCAGAACTTTCGCCTCCGCTGCCGCCGCCGACAATTCTGCCAGCGCATGCTCTTGCTGCGTTTGCAGAACCCTCGTGCGCCGCACCCGACGCGCCTTGCGAGCCGAATGCCGCCACAGAAACAAGCATGGAGCAAGAACGAAGCACTGACAAGGCGGCAAACAAAGCAGAAGCAGAAGCAGAAACAGAAGCAGACACAGAAGCAGGGGCAGAGGCAGGGGCGGAGAGTCTTCATAGGACTCCGCCGCTATCGCCCTTGCTTGATTGGTCGTCTGCTGGATCGACTGCTGCTGTGCTGGCTTTGCTTCCGTCTTTCTTCCTCCCTGCTTCGCCCTCAGCCTCTCCCCCTCCGTCTGCACCTCCGCCCTCGCCCTCCACACCGCTTCGCGAAACAGAAACTTCCACATCCTCTTCTTCATCCTCCTCCCCTCCCACTGGTGCGACTCCGCTTGACCCTGCTGCCTCCTCTGCTTTCTCCCCCCACTCATTCCTTCCAGAGTCCCTTCTCTCCTTCCTCCTCGCCATTTCATCCCCTTTGCCTCTGTCTCTTCCTTCCTCGCCTAGCGTGCATGGCGCACTCACAGATGGCTCAACCTCTTCGTCCAGTCATCCTCCGGAGGGGCTGACAAGGGAGCAGCTGCTGCAGTGGGTCGCGCAGGACAACGCGCGCCTGAGGGAACAGCTGCAGAACATGGCTGCCATGAAGCGGCAGACTGTGGTGCAGCTGTTGGTGCTCATGGAGGAAATGAGGGAAAGAGAGCGGGGCCTGATGCGCCATGCACGGAGATTGCAGATGGAGAAAGCTGAAGAAGGGGGAGAAGATGAAGCACAGGAGAATCTTGCCGAGGACAAGGGTAAAGGGATGAGGGCTTCAGAACAGACTTCCGATGGATAAGGAGCTGCAATGCACAGGAGGCTATGAGCGAATAAGAGGGCGCAGAGATCAGAAGGAACCAGAGTTCCATGTTACATGGAGCAGTTTCAGAGTGAAGTGTGCGAGAATTTGGGTCAGATCTTTGGCTGGGGCAGAGGGATTGTTGAATTGAAAAGCACAATGCACACTGAGAAGACGTGGGAGATGTGGCAGGGAGGCGACACGGCTATGGATATGGGCCATGCAAACATGGTCCACCTTCAGGAAGCGTCCACTGCACTGTAGACTTCCAGCAAAAGCATGCAAGGACATTGAACTCATCCGCAAGATACGGAGAAGGAGAGGAAAGGACAAAAAGAAGAAGGTAGGTTGGGATTCGTCCACATCCAACACTATGTCTCCCATTTCTTGATTCCCAATCCATCGCGAGGGCTGCATTTTATGGGAACGAGGAGAAGCTTGGCAGACCAGACCCTGTGGTTTTGTGTATGGCATGTCATGAAAAGCACCGCATAAATCTGGCTAGCTTTTGTTCAACATGTGAGGCATAATCATGGGTGTGGTGGCATGGGTTGCACTGATGGTGGGGCTGAACCCATTGATGAATTGTGGGAGGAAAACAGTTTCCTCAAATTGATTACAGATCAGAAGCCAAGTTAGTGACTATGTGGCTAGGTGTCTTAGAGCTAGTCTTCGGGCCAAATTGCTCGTCCTCCGGGTGGAGAAGCCGAGAGATCAAGGAACAAGGCACGCAATCAGGTGGGTAGCCAATCACCCCATCAACAAGCCAAGTAGCTCCTCATCTGACCTAGAAGCTTCCCCGGGAAGGAAGATTTCCAAGGACCCCTATCGCTTGGGGGTAAGATACTGTTAGGAAACTTCCTAGCATTGCTGTTGCTGGCGTGGCGACACAATCTAGTCAGCTCGAGCACTAGCAAGCAAGCAGGTGCAAGGAACAGCAAAAGTCGGGCTAGGGAGACGCGCAAAGTCTCATAAGCTCCAATAGCTTAGAAACACAGAGAGATCTCTCTCTAACAACTGACAAGCACACAACATAAAAACCTATCGCGGCGCACAACGGGTGACGCACGCCGTACTATCAGTTTGCCCTAAAACCGGTCCAAAACCACTGTTTTGGCCGTAACTACGTGCACAAGCATCAAAACGCAACGCTGTCTAAGCTTAGAGATGCAAAATCTCGAGCCGGGCGCTACGACTGGTCAAACGCACAAGTCCGACATCGATTGATCGATAGACAATGAAAAGCATGAAAATCGGGCTAGAGACCTAGTCCATCGAGAAAACTCTAGCAATTGTAGAAAACCTGTAGAGCAACCCAGTAACCACCCAGGACGTCGTGGAAGTTGTCTGGCAGCTGGTGGTGGTTGGAATCACCACCCATCGGTGCTCGGGCGCCTGCTGTGTCCGCATCAGGGATCGGCACGAGCATGGACACGACCGAGTGGTCTACTGTGATTTGTGACGTTTCTGTCGACCTGTACAGTTTACTGTGACCACTCGGCCGTGTCCATACTCGTGCAGATCCCTGATGCGGACCCTGGCGGTACCGGTGCGTCATCTGGTGGCGGACTACCAGCTTGGAGCTGACCGACGACCGTTCCAAAGCTCTGGACGCTACCCGGGACTTCCTACGGTTTTTCTGCAACACACGGGACTTTATCGGTGAACTGGCCGTGGGCCTCATTTGCATGTTTTGCATTGTGTGTCCACCGTTCGATGCCAGATGCATGCATGTGACCAGACGTTGCATCCGGCTTGTGATTCTGCACGTCTAGGTTCAGACGGCGTAGCGTTTCGACATGTGTGCGCAGAGTTACGGCCAAAACAGTGGTTTTGGGCCGGTTTAAGGACAGATCTTGCACTGCCGCGTTTGACACCCATCGTGCGCCGCGGAGGTACTTATGCCATGGACCTGTCATTTGTCATTTCTCTCTGCAAATGCTATTGAAGCATTCAGACACTTTGCCTTGTGTCTCCTAGCCAAACTCTTGCCGTTACGTGCCGACCCGTGACTGTCGTCACCGTGTGATCAGGCACTGACGCCTGGTCAACGGGACTGTTGCTAGGAAGCTTCTTTGCATCTTCTCATGGTATCAGAGCAGTGAGACAGTTCTCACTGAGCTGCGCAGCAGAGACGCAACAGAGCAGCAGCAGTGAGAGTCACTGCCGCAGCAACTCTACTGGGGCCTGTCGAAGACAGCCGGTCGTCGTCCACGCAGCCCACACCCGTCACGTGAGATAGTAGCAGCGGCATTGCCACCGTGCCAGAAGCAGCATAGCAGCAGAGCAGCATCAGCAGCAGCGACAGAAGCAGCGCCGTAGCAGTAGCTATAGCAGCGCGTGGCGGCTGTAGTGAGTGCAGCCGCCGTCCGCAACCGCAGCGGCGGCCGCGGCAGCAGAAGCGAGCAGCGGCAGCGGCGGCAGAAACAGCAAGAGCGGCGCAGCAGCAGCAGCGACAGCCACAGCGGCAGCAGCAGAGCAGCAGCAGCTGCAGCAGCAACAGCGCAGCAGCGGCAGTAGCAGCGGCAGCAGCAGCGGCAGCGTGCGGCGGTGGCAGCGCGCGGTAGCGAGCAGTAGCCGTAGCGCGCAGCAGCAGCAGCGCCATTGCGCAGCCGCTGCTGCCACTGCTGCGCACACAGCTACGCAGCTGCTGCTACAGCTGATAGCACAGCTGCAGCAGCAGCTGAGCGGAAGCTGCTGCGCAGCCCCCGCGCAGCTTCCGTGCAGCTGCCGCAAAGCGGCTGCACGCTCGCGCTGAACCGCAAGAGAAAAGAAAAAAAAGGGGGGGAGTCGAGCCGACATCAGCATTTTTTCCTGGTGACGTCATCAGGTCGTGCTGATGTCAGCAACCACCTGCTGACGTGAGCACCATACTTAGCCAAATTTTTGGCCGGACAATAAAAAATTGCCATCGTCTCAACTCCTCGAGAAGCGCTGACGCCTTTAAAATCCGACAAACCTGACCTGTCCACCCATACTGAGAGGCGACATGGACTCGTCGGACAACAAGGGGAAGGCGACAGATGATCCCTCCTCCTCATCTTCTGGTGTCCTGAGCCCACGCTTGCAGGCCATTGAGGACGTGCGGAGCCAGCAGGTTGAGATGCATCGCCTACAACGGGAGCAGACTGATGCCATCCGTACGCTGACTGAGCTCCTGCGTAGCCAGTCCACAGTCCCACGGCATGTTTCCAAGGGAGCTGCCAGCGTCGCGATCTCTATACAGCAGTCGGCTCAGGCACCCGTTACAGGAGCTTGACCCGGACCCACGCGACCGCACCATCGCCAAGCTCTGGCGCTCCGCTTTTAGGGAGGTGCGAGTATGTTGTCACAGCCGAGTGAATCACAGACTGTCGGTCAGTCTGTTCTTGTGGCTCGGGATGACTCGTGTGGGGGGGCACAGTCGGCATGTGATGATGATGGACCTGACTGTACACATTGGATTCATGAGTCTCACCTTTGTGCCCTTCGTCGTTCCTCCCCACCTGCTGCCCAGCGTCCGTCTGAGGCCGAGTGTTTCGTTGCCCGTTGTACAGTGACGTCCTCCAGTCGTGATTCAGGTGGCACTTGGATCATCGATTCAGGTGCCACTCATCACATGACGTGTTGTCGTAGTGACTTCATTGTTCTCGGCCCTGTTGCGTCTGTTCGTTCCGTCCGCACAGGTTTTAGTCAGTCCTTGCCAGTCCAGGGTGTTGGGGTCGTGCGTTTCGATGGTCCGTCTGGCCCCTTGTATCTCTCTGAGGTGCTGTTTGTGCCTGACCATGAGCTCAATTTGCCTTCTGTACGTGCTTGCACACTGATGGGACTCTATGTGGAGCACATTACTGAATCCGCGACTGTGACTGCCATTGACACTCGCAGCGTGGTTCTGTGTGCCTTTGTTGTGGATGATATGTACCGTGTCTCCCAGACTTCTGCTCCTTGCTCCTCTTCCCCTTCTGTTCGTGTTTTTGTCACTGGTGTCTTGTCTCATGAGCACCAGCGATTGGTTCATCGCCGTCTGTGTCATGTGGGCTCCGACACTATGTCGAAGCTCATTCGGACACAGCCCGCTCTTTGTCTTGATGCGGCTTCTTTCGAGAAGCTGTCCAAGACCGACTGTCTCTTCTGCGCCCAGGGTAAGATGCATCGCTGCACCTACCTTGACTCTCGTTCTCGCGCACTTCGCCTTCTCAAGTTAGTCCACTCGGACCTTCTTGGTCCTCTTCCTGTCGAGTCTCTGTCCGGTAGGGGTCGATACGTCCTGACTCTGACTGATGACTTCACTCGGATGCGGTGGGTCTATAGCTTGCGCCAGAAAAGTGACACCGCTCTCGCGGTTTGCCTCTGGCTAGTGATGGCTGAGCGCCAGTCCCGCCACACACTACACACCTTCCGCTCGGATCGTGGCGGCGAGTTTCTAGGCGAGATGGATAGCTTCTTTGCTGAGAACAGGATTGTTCACCAGGTCTCAGCTCCTGCTACTCCTCAGCATAACGGTGTTTCTGAGCGTTGGAACCGCACCATGGAGGATACGGTTCGCGCTATGCGGTTTGAGTGCGGTCTCTCAGAGTCCTTTGCTTTTGAGGGCTTTGCCTACATGACTTGGGTCTGGAACCGCCTCCCGCAGGGTCCCCTTCCGGACCACGTTACACCGTATGAGCTCTGGTTCGGCCACCGTGCTGACCTTCGTCTCGCTCGCGTCTGGGGGTCCTTGGCTTTCGTGTGGTACACGGAGGACCAGCAGGGGTCCAAGGTCTCACTGCGGGGTCGCTTGTGTGCCTTTGTAGGCATCTCCCCGCGATCGAAGGCCTAGCGTTTTTGGGACCCTACCCGTAGTCGCATTGTTGAGTCACGCGACGCGCTCTTTTTTGAGTCCCTCACCTACCGTGATCTGACGTTGATTACGTTGTTGTCTTCCACGCACATCCCTACGTGTGAGGTTTCTTGCCGGATGGGGGAGTCTTCGCCTGCAAGCACCCCTCGCCCGGCTGATGTGTCCGTTCGAGCTCTGTCCACTTCACGGTCTCCGGCTCTTGATGACCCAGCGATCATCGCTGTCGGCCCAGAGACCTCTCTAGCACCACCAGCTTCTACCCCGATTCCCTCGCCTCCCTCAGGTACCCATGATCCTACACCTGTGCGTACTCCTGTGTCCGCCGGCACTCCTGCCTCTATGTGTGGCCCTGCCTCACCTGCCCCTACTGTCACACCGAGTCCCGTGTCTCCCACACATGCATCTCCTCACACGACATCACCAGCACCCTTGCCTCAGCCCTCCCCGGCTTTGATTGTACCTGTTCCTGAGCCTGAGGTGCGCCCCTCGAGCCCAGGTTACTCCCGTGAGCCTGGCGGTTGTCTTCGATCATTGGACTCTGGAGCTCAGCGAGCGTCTGGCCGTGCACCCAGGCGCTCCACTCGCAGCGTCGCGAGTGGTGACCCCAGCACAAAGGCCCTAGGCCTGAGTGTCTGCACTGAGCCCATAGAGGTACACCCAACGTGTCCCTTAAGGCACGATCTCGTCACTCGCAAGTTCCACATCGCTTGTGATGTAGCAGCCGAACTTGTGGTCGTCAGACCTAGCACTAAGGCATGCGCTCTTGCCACGCAGAGCTCTCCTTCTTTGGCGCCTAATCCGGGCACACTGAAAAAAGCTCTATCATCACAGGATACTGACGCTTGGCGTGCTGCCTGCGAGGACGAGCTTTGTGCCATCCGAGAGCACGGAGTTTACGAGCTAGTCGACCTTCCACCTGGGAGGAAGGCTATTCAGGTCAAGTGGGTCTTTCGCAAGAAAGTGAGGCCAGATGGCTCACTGGAACGCCACAAGGCTCGCCTGGTCGTCAAGGGGTACTCTCAGATTGTGGGCATCGATTACACTGACACCTTCACCCCTGTCGGCCGTATGACCTCAGCTCGAGCTCTGTTCGGTGTAGTAGCTCAGGATGACTGGGAACTACACCAGATAGATGTGAACAATGCGTTCCTCCATGGCTCTCTGGTTGAGGAGATCTACGTGGCTCAGCCACCTGGCTTTGAGGACGGCGACAAGGTCTGGCACTTGTGCAAGTCCTTGTACGGCCTCAAGCAGTCTCCTTGGTGTTGGAACCAGGAGATCACTGGCACCCTGACTCGTGTGGGATATGTACAAAGCGAGGCAGATCCCTCTCTCTTCATCCGACGGACGCCTGAGCGGTTCACCGCCATCCTAGTCTATTTCGACGACCTTCTGGTAGCGTCTCCTTCACTGGAGGCCGTGAAGGAGGCCAAGGCCGTCTTGTAGACTGCCTACAAGATGAAGGACCTTGGTCCTACAGCGGTGTTTCTTGGCATGGAGATCGTACGAGACCGCAGACGTCGTACTCTGTTACTGCACCAGGTCCGATACGCACGTGTTGTGGGGGAGCGCTTCAACGACCTCCTCGGCGCCGTGCCCACGGCGTCCACACCTCTCACACCCAACGGGTAGGATGCCCTAAAGGTGGACGATCCCACATAGCATGGGGAGACAATGGATGTGACCTTGTACCTCTGTCTCATCGGATCTCTGATGTGCTTGGCCACTACCACACATCCGGACATCGCATTTACCGTCAACCTCCTTGTCCAGTTTTTGCAGGCTCTACGTGCTAGAGCCCTTCATGCGGCTATGTGAGTGGTGCGGTACGTGGTCTCCACACCGTACCTTGGAATTTGCTTTCGCCGGCAGTGTTCGGTGGTCCTTGACGGCTACACTGACAGCGATTGGACCTGGAGCCCAGAAGGACGTAGTCGCACCGGTTACGTGTTCCTGCTCGGTGGTACCGCTGTGTCTTGGCGCAGAGGGAAGCAGGGCTGCATTGCACGTAGCTCATCGGAGGCAGAGTATGTCGCTCTGGGTGCAGGGGTTGCGGAGGCGGTATGGTTGCAACGCCTGTTCCTTGAGCTGGGTCAGTCAGTACCGCCATTGTGCTTTGTTGCGACAACCAGAGTGCTCATGCCATTGCAAAGAACTGTGGTGTCTTCCATGCTCGCATGAAGCACATTGCAGTGGAGCATCACTTTGTGCGGGACCTGGTGGAGAGACACGTGATCTCCGTGATTTGGGTTGGCACTGACATGCAGCGTGCTGACTTCTTGACGAAGGCACTAGCACGCGGAAAGTTCCTGGTGGCTATTCATTCTCTCCGACTTCGCCCCTTGCCTGAGAGTGGTTGAGTGTGAGGTGTTGTGGTGGCCATTTGTTCTGTCATTGCACGCGTGTTGTACTCGTTTCAGTGCTGCACGTGTATGGACGTGCGTACCATCGGGTCATTGGGGAGTGTTGTGATTTGTGATGTTTCTGTCAACCTGTACAGTTTATTGTGACCACTCGGCCGTGTCCATACTCGTGCAGATCCCTGATGTGGACCCTGGCAGTACCGGTGCGTTATCTGGTGGCAGACCACCAGCTTGGAGCTGACCGACGACCGTTCCAGAGCTCTGGACGCTACCCAGGACTTACTGCGGTTTTTCTGTAGCACGCAGGACTTTATCGGTGGACTGGCCGTGGGCCCGATTTGCATGTTTTGTACTGTGTCTCCACCGTTTGATGCTGGATGCATGCATGTGACTAGTCGTTGTATCTGGCTTGTGATTTTGAACGTCTAGGTTCAGACGGCGTAGCGTTCTGACATGTGTGCGCAGAGTTACGGCCAAAACAGTGGTTTTGGGCCGGTTTTAGGACAGATCTTGCACTGCCGCGTGCGACACCCGCCGTGCGCCGCGGCAGGTACTTACGCCATGGACCTGTCATTTGTCATTTCTCTCTGCAAATGCTATTGAAGCATTCAGACACTTTGCCTTGTGTCCCCTAGCCAAACTCTTGCCGTTGTGTGCACGACCTGTNTGTGATTTTGAACGTCTAGGTTCAGACGGCGTAGCGTTCTGACATGTGTGCGCAGAGTTACGGCCAAAACAGTGGTTTTGGGCCGGTTTTAGGACAGATCTTGCACTGCCGCGTGCGACACCCGCCGTGCGCCGCGGCAGGTACTTACGCCATGGACCTGTCATTTGTCATTTCTCTCTGCAAATGCTATTGAAGCATTCAGACACTTTGCCTTGTGTCTCCTAGCCAAACTCTTGCCGTTGCGTGCACGACCTATGACTGTCGTCACCGTGTGATCAAGCACTGACGCCTGGTCAACGAGAGTGTTGCTAGGAAGCTTCTTTGCATCTTCTCATGGTCAAGGTAAGCTATACCAATAGACGGGGACGACGCACATCACAACAGGCGAGGGGGAGGGGGGGTGAGGCTTCCGCGAAGGCTATTCGAGAGCTGGGTGAAAAGATTCTAGGAAGCTTCCTAGCACACTTGCCGCTGACTAGGCGTCAGCGCTCCGTAAGCTCGCGACATTAACATAGGTCGGATGCAAAACGGCAAGGGTTTGGCTAGACGACACGGCATAGCGTCAAATGTGCTTCCATTAACAAGCACATGTAGAGAGAGATAACAAATGACAAGTCCACAGCATAAATACCTGCTGCGGTGCACGATGGGTGTCGCACGCGGCAGTGCAAGGTTTGTCCTAAAACCGGCCCAAAAACATTGTTTTGGCCGTAACTCTGTGCAGACAAATCAGAATGCTACGCCGTCTAAACCTAGAGATGTAGAATCTTGAGCCGGATGCTACGACTGGTCACACACATACGTCCGGCACCGATTGATGGACAGACAATGCAAAGCATGAAAATCGGGCTCAAGAGCCAGTCCACCGAGAAAAACTCTAGCGTTGGTAGGAAAACCGCAAAACACCCCGGCCAGCACCCAAGGCGTCGTGGCAGCTCTCTGGCAGCTGGTGGTGGATGGAGCCACCACTCGTCGGTGCTCCGGCGCCAGCTGCGTCTGCATCAAGGATAGGCTACAAAAAAATTGCAAGAGGTCCGAGAAAGCATCCACGACACTGGGGCAGTCGTCGGCCAGCTCCGAGTGGGTGGTCCACTACCTGCCGACGCGTTGGTGCCTCCAGGGTCCGCATCGATGACCATGTCGTCGCGCTCTCCTATACCGCTGCTCTCCTGGCCGTTGCTCATGACGGGTAGAATCCACACACACCAACACTCCCCCTGGCTAACACATCCATCAACGTGACAATGGCTGAGCAAAGTCAGGGAAGGATGGCTAGGGCAACCAACCATGGCGAGCACCGATCAAGCATACCACAGCACAGGGTCTCCTTGTGACAATGGTGCATCACACCAAATGCCCTTTTTTTGACCATGTAGGAAGATCAAGCACACACCTACATGTCAAACATCATGCAAGAGATGCAGAGAAACAAGGTCTCCTCGTGACCCTAGAAAATGCCTCCGGGTGTCTGGGTCTCGACCACACCATGCGTGGATCATACATAACACATAGAGGTAATGGGTCTCCACGTCACACCGGTAGAACTCACCAGGTGTGCGGGTCTCGACCAACATAACCTCAACCATAGCATCGTGTCATACTGCAAGTATCCTCGCTGTCCTCAAAAGAGTGCCAGGATAAAAGCCCACACACTAACACCCCTCCTGGGTTGCAGAGGCTGACAGCACGAGCAAAGCTAATGGCTGCTCCCAACAGTCCGTAAGGAGGGAGCACGGCTCCCCCATGGCCACATACCCCTACACTGCAATAGCAAGGGTGACGACGATGTTGGTGAGATGTACTTGCACAGAGCCTCACCCCGGTATGCCGTCGTCGTTGGCGTTGTCGACTCTATCATTGTCACTGCTGTGGTAACTTGCTGATGTGACTGGTGTGGCGTTGAGGGCCTCCTCCAAGACAATTGATGGATGTATGGCCTCCAACTACTGAGTTGCATATCGCCTCGCGGCCTCCGCAGTGTCGAGGCACGCATGGAGCTCGACAAGCTCTGACGCGGTAGTCGACTGGCTGGCTACATCTACGGCATGTAGGCGGTCATTCGCGGAACAAACCTGACGGTGGACCTCAATCGTGTGTGTGTCGGCACGAGCCAGAGCCTCCTACATCCTCGCGGTCTCATCCCGTAGGAAAGAGTGGAGCTGCGCCTGCTCGTCGCACAAGTCGACGTCCTATGAGCCAGTCGTCGGCAGAAGTGCCACCGGGCCACGAAGTGCTGGTAGAGCGTGAGCACAAGACAATGAGTCTCCAAGTAAGTTGTCTGGGGCTATAGGAACAGCTGCTGCGAAGGCACCTGCTGCTCGTGACACACCTATCGCTCGGCCGTCAGCTGCTTGCCAGACGTCACCATGTGTAGGTACACCTTCATCCGAGGCTACGTCGCAGTCATCGAAGGTGCGGTCAGTGCTGTGGTGCTCCTTGCGACCCCTGGTACGCATCCCATCATTCCTGGTGCTCGAGATCCGCCTATCCCAGACCTTCATGTTGTAGAGACCACGCAGCTGCCCCAAGACGCCGTGTACATCCTCCACACCTTCCATGACAACCTGTCGTGCTGGATCAATTGCGGTGTAACAGTGGCTGCTGGCCTCCCGTAGCTCGGCCACAAGACTTTGCACGAGCGCCTCCACTCCAGCCACGGCTGCCTCCTGGACGTCCATCACGGAGCTCAGGCACTTGGCGTAGGCACTCGTCGTCGTTGTGTCGTTGGCTGGAAGCACCATGGTGTCAACAACGCTTGTCAAAAAAACCTTGAGCCGGAGATCCGTAGCTCGCTCAGCGTCCTCGACCATGGCTATTGCAAGCTCATCAGGTGCCACCAACATATCACACACACGGACGTCTGCCATCGTATAGGGGTCATCTTGTGCTCGTTTTTTTGCTGCTGCATAAATGCCAGTACACTTGGCGTATACGTCTGTCACCGACTCCGTGTCTGACCAATTCCCCATGTACGACTCGTCATTCTCACAAGGGACGTCTGTCCCCTCCTGGCAGTCAGCCATATGCTCTTGCCATTGAGCACTATCCCATGCATCAATGATGTGTTGTCCTGTGGTGGTCGGTGAGCACTCCACCCCCCCACCGGCCGACAGACTGTGGAAAACCAGGAGGGAGTGGCGTACCAACCCCGCGACCGAGAGCGGGGGAGAAGGCTCTGCTACAACTCCTACCATCGCCATAGTGGCTGCTATCGTCCCGGCCATCGTCAGGGTATCAACGGCCTCTGCTCCCTCTCCTAATCCCTCCGCCACATCTGCTGTAATTTCCAACTCGATCTCTGAAGCTGACTCAGCGTCAGACCACTCCTCCTCGGACGAACAATCCTCCACCATAGCAAGATGATGCACCAACTGAGTGTGTCGTGAACCTCTATCTGCTGCCTTAGTCCTCGGCTCCAAGGTAGTCGTCGACAGATACTCCATCCCCCCCACGATTGACACACCACCAGAAGGTGGAAGGGGGTGACACACGAATCTTGTAACCGGAGATGATGGAAGCGACTCCTCAGCAGCGATCGTCACTGCCGGTGATGTTGCTGTCGGCATTGCTACTACTGGCTGGGCACGTCTAGCTTGCCAAGCCATCCGCTGTCTCGCTCGACGAGTGCGTGCATGAGGGGTGCCGGCAGAAGTGACGGCTAAGGTAGCGACAGGGTGAGAGGTCGGGATGACCCCGATTGACTCCAGGATAGAGCGGAGGGCGTCAGATGTGGAGCTAAGGTGGGGTGGCAAGGGACCGACAGGTGACACTATAGGAGGTGAGGATGGCAAGGAGGGAGACAGGGATGTCTGCAATGGCATGGTGGCAATGGCGCGCTTAGAGAGTACATGGTCTTTGAGCTGTTGTACCATGCGCTTTAGACCCTGGAACTTAGCGTACAACATCGCCATAGCTACACTGAGGGATGCCACGGTATCGGCTGACAAGGCGGTCGCCACCACGCAAGATGCTGGTGACACTGGCGCCATCCATGGTGTCAATCCCCACAGTAGTAGCAGGCAAAGCCGTTGGATGCCTGAGGCGCATATGCCACGTCTGAAACTGCCACTAAGGATGCGACGCTTGCGACGTATGCAGAGTCGGTGCCAACCACGGCGCCGGCTGCACTCCCTTCCACGCCAATCTGCTCATCTCCGCAGCTTGGCGTGGATGAGTGCACACTACACTTACTTCTGTTGGCACAAGGCCACTGGGGGAGGTGAGCGATCAAAGCACAATCTCTCAGACGTGCTGCGCCGTTGTCACGAGGACGGTCACCGCCACGCTAGTGGTGCGCTGTTGTGCAACTCAAGTGTGCAACCTCAAGTCGCCTTCGGTGTTGATTCTGCACCGGGTGCCGTCGTCAGCGGACGACTATGGCCTCAAGATACCTTTATTGCTGCTAATACTTCTGCAACTCTCGCACCGGATACTACAACAGTGGTTCCCATTGTCAACCGACGGTGGTGGCCTCAAGCCACACTTTAAAAGGTAAAAAAAACAAAAGAACACAAAAACCTTTTTTCTGGTTTCACCAAACGCTCGGCACGAGTGGGTTACCCCTTCGCGGGGTCTTACTCAAATGCCCCATTCAAGGACCCCCTTGTCCTCTTTCTCCCTTTTTTTTAGGCGTCACCTCCTTGGATGTCTCTTTTTGGGGTTGTTCCGGGGTGTCCCCCTAAGGACCTCCCCCTGTGCTCTCCCCCTCCCCCTATTTTTTTGGGTGTGCAGGCTTGAGCCTCGCCTCGAGCGAGCCCTTCGAGCAAGCTCGCTTGCTATGAGCAAGCAGCTTCGCATTGCTTGCTCGCAATGCGAAGCTGCAATGCAGCTTCGCGGGACGAGCGAGCAGTAGTAGTGGCTACTGCTGCTGAAGCTGCCACTGCTGCACGGGCTGCTACTGCTATTGCAGCCCACATGAGCAGCTGTGGCCGCGCGCTACAGCTACCCGCCGGTGTCGCTGTTGCTGCTATTGCTGCTGCTGCACTTGCTTCTCGCCGTCGCTGCTGTTGCAGCTGCTTGTTGCAACTGCTGTTGCTATTGCTCACTACTAGTTGCTTTTGCTGCTTGCAGCCGCTTGCTGTTGCTACCACTCGCTGCTGCTGTTGCTGTTTGCTACTGTAGCCTACTACAGATATCACTGCAGCTGATTGCCACCGCTACTACATTTGTGGCTGCTACCTGCCGCCACTGCTGCTAGCTCCTGCTACTGCTGCATGCTGCCACTACTCACAGTCGCTGCCGCAAGCTGCTGCTTCTCCTTTTGTTTGTACACACCGGTAGCCAGACACGCTTGCTGCTGCCACCCGGTGCTGCTGCTGTAGTGGTTGCTGCCCGTAGCCGCTATCGCTGCAGGTGTTTCTCGCTACTGTTGTCTCTACAACCTCCACCGCTCCATTGGAACATAGTCGTGGAGGGTCCCTCCAAGATCTGATTCTTTTGGTGGCTCCCGTTACTGCAACTCACCGCTCTTGCTCTTGCACAGTAGAACGAGCTGTGGCTCATTTGCTCTGATACCATGAGAAAACTCTAGGAAGCTTCCTAGCACGCTTGCCACTGGCTGGGCGTTAGCGCTTAGTCAGCTCGCGGCGTCAACACAGGTCGGACGCAAAACGGCAAGGGTTTGGCTAGATGACACGACATAGTGTCAAATGTGCTTCCATTAATAAACACATGCAGAGAGAGATAACAAATGACAAGTCCACAACATAAACACCTGCCGCGGCGCACGACGGGTGTCGCACGTGATAGTGCAAGGTTTGTCTTAAAGCAGGCCGAAAAACACTGATTTGATCGAGATTGAGACCAGTCTCTGTCTTGATTGTGTAAATTGTTTCTCGTCCCGCAGTCTCGTATCGCACCACTTGAGAAAATCTTGTTTTGTCTCGTAGAAGACGAGAAGAGACCGAGACAAGTGTAGAGTTGTGCGAGATCGACACAAGATTCTTGTACCCAAGTGGAATCTCAATTTTTTTTGGCGAAGCATGCCACGTGTGAAGAACATGTGAGAAGCACTCGTGCGCTGCATGTTCGTTGTCGAGGAGGGTCAACAAGAATAGCCAAATTCAAAATAATCATCATGTTTTTGTTTGTCATAACTCATGAACTTGTCATCAGTTTACAAGGTTGACTTATTGGTTAGTCCTCGCTTGATCGCCAACAATGGTTGACTGCACTAGTCGCGTTTCTTTTTTCAATTCCGTGCCATCCACTGGAGCACTTCCGTGTCTAGCAGTCAATACTTGTAGTCGTTGGGCGACGTGGCAGCATAGAACCTTATGTTATCATCATTGCATGTACCCAGTTCAAGTTTTCATGGTTTGACATACATACTGGTGAGTTGGAGTACAAAACAAGGCTGAATCCTGTGGTCAGAATGTAGTCCGTCGCAAGGTGGATGCACCCAGCCGCACTTTCTATGATGTTGCTTATCCCTCCCTGTGGTCTAGAGTGCAAGATTTTGTTGGAGGTGAGCTAGACCAAGATATGGCACAAAGATTTTTTCTTTCTCTTAACCCGATATGAGACATCTCGTACTGGAATGGAAAAAAGAGGTTTCAAGATTGGGAAATCTCGTCTCGACCTCAATTTAACAGCCATAGAGCTGCTCGGCTGTCTAAAATGCAAGGCAAAAGAGGCACTAGATGCACAGATAGAAAACAAACACGACTGAGTCTGTAACAGGCTAGGATAACACCATTGAGAAACTGGTCCCAGGGAGCTTAACACGGGAAAAATCTAGTGAGTACGTGAGGGTGCTCCAGATGGAGCTGAAGTAGCTGTTACACCACGGCACCCAACGAGTGAGTGGCGACAAGTCGAGAGGTCAGTGTGACTAGCACAAAAACACTCCCCCGTGACCCGTAGATGCAAGTCAACACAAGTGAGCAAGGGTCACAACACGATAGCAACAACTACCAACAACGAAGGGCACAAGACAGATCCACGAAAGAACCGTGGGCAAAGAACGGAAATGAAAAGAGCGGTGAATGCATCAACCAGGAGTAGAGGCGCATGCAAGGAGTACAACATTGCGCACTGCAAGCTTGAATTTGCCACTGCAAAGCGCTTTCGTGAGAAAATCTGCACGAACCTGCAGAGTATCAACACCAACATCACAATCACCACTCTCAATATGCTCATGTAGAAAATGATGCTCAATGTTGATGCAATTGGTGTGCATGTGACACGTGCCATCATGAGTTGCGATGCGATGCGCGCTCTCATTGACATAGCGGATGATGATGTAGTAGATGGGTTGATGAACTGTTGCATGAGACAACACAACCACGCACTATCATAAACCCCAGCCCCCAATGCATCATACTTGACCTCAATCGATCTCCTTGATGCACAACCTTGCTTACCACTCTTTCACAGGACAACTGTGCCATCGACCAGGAAGATGTAGCCTGACTGGCTACGTGCTTCACGATCGTGGGCCCAATCACTGTCAGTGTATCTGTCAACAACGTCAGATGACTGCGCATGAAAGCACAGGCCTAGGGATGGGTTAGACAGAACACATTGAACAGCACTCATTGTAGCATCCAGATGGAGCTGACGTGCATGCTCTGAGAAATACAACAAGAAGTCCATAGTAAAGTCAGCATCTGCACGCGTCATAGTCCCGAGGAACACAAGCATGCCAATGACTTGGAAGTACGTCGTGATGTCCTCATACTCCTCTAGATGGGCTAGGTCTGCTAATGTAAGAAGCCTCTACCCGGTGGGCGACATAGGTGTGGATGCTGAGGGGAGAATGGACAAAAGGTCTGCAAGATTCTCCACAAGCATCATGATGTAACCAGCCTGATGTACGTCTAGCGTACCATGTTGACAATCACACTTAATCTCCATACCCAAGAATATGCGAGCTGAACCAGGATCCTTCACTTTTTGCACAGATTAGAGGAGTTCCTTCACAACCTCGACAACCTAAGGGTCAGGGGACGCGATCAAGAGATTATCCACATAGACCAAGACAGCACTGACGGGTGCAGAGGGAGTACTCAAGAACAGAGCTGGGTTGATTGAATCGAGCACAAATCTTGAGTTTCCAACAACAAGGAGATTTCTTCAGGCCGTATAATGCCTTCAAAAGACGCTATAATTGATTTGCACCATCCTCAAACCCTGGAGACTGGACAGGATAGATCTCTTCCTCAAGCTTGCTATGTAAAACGGTATTGTTCATGAGCATGTGGTAAAGCTCTTAATTGTGTTGAGCCACTTGGTTTAATAAGGCATTTGCAGTGGTGTACTTGCCAAAAGGTACAAAGGTGGCATAAAAACTCACACAAGCCACCTGGGAGAATCCTTTGGTAAAACAGTGAGCCTTGTACCATTCCATTGAGCTATTGGGCCTCTCTTTCCGTCAAAACATCCAACGAGCCGCTATTGCCTTACGACTCGGCGGGAGTTTCACGTTTTCATAAACCCCGTCCTCCTCAATGGCAACTAGCTCCTCGTGCTCCCATATTGTTACATCTAAAGTTGAGCAGGCTTGCTGCATGTTTTTCCATTCGGGTACATGTGCCGTGGTGCCACTTGTAGCGACTGTGGTGGCGACTGAGGAATCTCCCACATACCAACTAGAATCAGCAACCATAATAGCATGGTGGAACTCATCACTGATGAAGGAGTATCCAAGCACAGTGTTAGAATGTAGCACAATCGCCGAAAGGCCAACAGCGTCAGGAACAGAGGTAGGAGCAGGCAGTGTACGACCAACGATATCACCAGAGACTAGAGAGGTAGACTTAACAGACCTAGAGGGGCCAGCCAAAGCAGTGCGACTGGCAGGCAGGGCATATTGAGGCACAAACTGCAAGGGCCCGAGGTGACCACCAGATGAGTGAATGAGTGGCAAGGAGACATGCACTTGCGAGGATGCAATCAATTTGGCTGTAGATGGGACCACAACGAGCAATGTAGACGATGGTGCTGGCCCTGATGGTGATGCACTGGGCGATGAGTTTGGTGGCGATGCCGATACGATAAGAGACGATGGAGGTGACAATGCGAAGATAACAAGAGACAACATAGGTGACCACATAGTTGCAATAGAAGACAACGTAGGCAAAGACATGGATGCAATAGGAGATAATCAAGCAACGACGTGGATGCTATAGGAGGCAGCGTAGGCCATGGCACACATGCGACACAAGACAATACAGACGACGGTTGGTACGTGGCAACCATAGGCGACAATATGAACGTGGTAGGAGATGGCAAAGGCGATGACGTGGATGTGACAGGAGGAAACAGATGGCATCAATAACCGAAGGACACTCCAATCACACCATTTGTCCCTGAACGGGAGAATGGCACAAGCAATGGGACAGAGTGAGAGATGTCGTGAGAGAAAGTGCTCTAAAAGAGGAGAGAATCACAAGAATTAGTAAATCGAGTGCACTAGGTGTCCCAGAATCTCCACGCCATGGACTGCGCAAAGACATCCAAAAAAGGACGGAGACGATTGCAAGGAAAGAACTTTTTACTACATTGGTTCTCAGAGAGCCAAATGCAAGCGATGCTATCCCATACCAGAGCAAGACGGAGGTCGGCAGCACAGCCATACCATTACTCAAACAACATCACATGATGAGGTAGTGGACCATGGAGAACAGAGTTCCAAGCCCACGTCATGCACAACATGGTCTCAAATGCAAACAACATGGGGAGGCCAGACTCGACGAGGAGAGCACGAACATCATTAGCAAGAGTGCAGTTCCAACATTCTAATACTACACTATGCTATGGTGTATATGGAGAAAAAAATCTCCAGATGCACCCCTCGAGAGTGAGGAAAACGCTTAGTTGTTCCCATAAAGTCCCCACCATAGTCAAATTGATACGTTTTGAGCTTGCAATGACAAGCACGCTTAGCCTGGACAAGCCAAGACTCCATTGTGGATCCAATAATGGTTTTACAGCAAAGGACATATAACTAATAAAAGGGAGAGAAATCATGCTCAAGCTCAACACATACCGTCCGACACCTCCAAGAAACTCATCGCAGATAGGAACAATGATTTGTACATGGAATGCGGTAAGTAGATGTATTGTACAGGAGTTAGAGACCGGGAAGGTTGGATGGTGTAGCTTGCCTTGAGCACAATCAAGGCAATCAGTGGTGCACGGTATAGGAATTCAACTCGCTTCAAGACCGAGGGCAGGCTGATGATGCAGCAGGCTATGGATGGCGGTAGTGTTCACGTGGCGCAAGGGAAGAAGGTCTTCCAAAGCACCATGAAAGAACAGAAGTGCTTGGATCTTGACTGAGAATGGGAGTGATAAGCAACAATTCAAACAAGAAAACAAGGATAAAATAAATGCAAAACAAAGGATAATCCAAATCCTACAATGCGTGGCTGAAGATGTTCTGGTCCCCGGGTCAACCAAGGCAATAACACAAAAAGGATGGGACAGAGCTCGCCCCATTTTTCTTCTCGTGGAGTCGAGAGAGAATATCGGCGTCAAAGAACTCGTCAATGGACAGGCTTGCCAATCAGCGAGCTCGCCCGCCGACAAGTTTGTTGATCGATGAGCCTGTCGATTGTCGGGATCGTCGTCCAATAGGAGAGGGAATATGCAAAGCAGCTTATTGACTATAGTTGGGGGTCTACTGCTGTACTCATTTCATGCTTGGTGTTGCATGGGCTGCTGGTGTCGTAATGTAGACATGGTCTTCAGCAATTTCTTAGAGCCGGCAGCTGCTACTATTGCTTGTGCTGGAACCACTATGTTTCTGCTGTTGGTAATACGACACCAGTTGGTGGTGACAGACTAGGTTGTGCTGTACCTGCTAGTACAACCAAAGCACCCATGGAATTGTATGGATGAGAAAGCTAGCGTGTGCGGCAGCTGCCTGAACAACTGCCATTGTTGGTGCAGCATTACACTGCCACATAGCTACATCATTTGTACTTGCAGAGCCGCTGCTACTATCGTTGCACTGCTACTACTACTACTACTACTACTACTACTACTACTACTACTACTACTACTACTACTACTACTACTACTACTACTACTACTACTACTACTACTACTACTACTACTACTACTACTACTATGCTACTACCGTAGGTTCTGCTGCTACTGTTGGCTGCCAGTGCTGTGGCCGCCGAGAACGTCGCCAAGGCTAAACATTGCCACCAAGATGACTGTAAGAGCAATCTGACAGGATTTTTCCTCCGGTTCTGTTGGATGATTACGTGTAGTGAGCCCTTAGCTTAGGGACTGCATGTTACGAGGACCTCTACGCTCCACTGAGCCCAGCCCATACTAGCACATAATTGTCGAAGACTGTTTTTTCACACTTAATGGTAAGATGTATAGGCAGAGTCTCTCCATGGTTGAAATGCCATGAGGAAATGAGAGAACCTCCCTAGCATTTTTGTGTGTGTGAGAGAGAGAAAAATGTGTTTAATGTAACCTGAACGACAATGCTAAAATTGGTGGAGATAAGACAAAGATATGCTCGAAAGAGTTGGAGTTTGTTGAAGAATGGACACAAGCGTGGGGATATACTCTCGACCAGGAGCGTGTATGGACGCGCGCTCAAAAGCTAACAAAAAAGCAAAAAACAACATCGCGTAGATGGAGGACCAAAACAATAGTCAATGACAACCTTGCAATCTTGTGAGCCGCTCGGTTGTCTAAATGACAATCCGGAAGAAGCAGCAGATGCACACCAGAAAACCAACATAACTAAGTCGGCAATAGACAAGGATAATCCTCCCGAGAAACTGGTCATCGCGAGCTGGTCACGAGTTGGAGCAAATGCTATCAAAATAGTCGTTGAACACCACTATATCCAACTCTTGAGTGGCACCAAATCAAGAGGTCAGTGTGAATAACACAACACGGAGGAAAAACGTCCATGAGAGAGGAATAGCCATGGAGAAGGAGATGGGTGATGTGGCGATACATATTTGTTTGTAAAGGAGTGAAGATGACGGTGTACTCCCTAATCGAAATGATCGTCGTGATATCTTCCTCGCGGTTTGGTTTGGAGGGGATTATGATTTAGCACCACATGTATAGAAGTGTAAGGCCGAGCTACGGCTGACAGGTACACATGGATAAGCATGTGAATTTTTGTGTAAATACTCAGCCCACACATGCATGGGGACATGAGGCCAAAGCTATAGAGTTGGGTAAGAGGCCCGTGACCCCTGAAAGGGGTGTCAGCAATATTTTTGACATAGTTGGACCAACACTCACCCCCTCCCCCCATATGGAGTTTGGGGGTATGGATTATGATGAGCTACAAGCGCCTATCCCTTCCACATCATGTCTACAAGTTGCCGTCGATCGGCATTGGTCCACTAGCAAGACAAGCAGAGACATTGATACTCTGGCAAGGAGAGAGGAGGAGGAGGATTGTGGGTGGCTTGTGGTCAAGGATGATGCCAGATTAGGAGGTACATAAGATCCGCCCCATTTTTTTAAGTATAAGGAGGCAAAAGTAGGGGCCAAGATCTCGACCCAACACGCAAATTCTTCCGCAAACATTGTTATGAGAATTTGGTGAAGTGCTTGCGCTTCCCCGCCTGAATCAACCAGAATGTCTTGCGTGCTACCCTAGTCCATATGAAGGACCCATTGCTCAGGATGCCTCTGGTTTAATGCATTTTAGATCGGTACCTCAATCTTTGATTCAAGCACTTGAGAAGAGAGAAGTTGCTCAATTGGACTTCCTGAAGAGAGTATGACTTGGGCCAGTCGAAGGGATTTGGATTCTGGGATGAGGCGAGATCTACGAGCTGGGAACCTAACAATGCACGGAAACCACTCATACTTGGGTCTTTTCTAGAAAGGAGGTTGGTGCATTTCCTTGTCTTTACGAAATAGGTTCTGGTTCAGCACAAGTCGCTTTCACACATGGCAAATGACACGAGGTGATAGCAGTACGAAAGTGATAAAATGAAACTAAGGCAGAGAAAGTCCACTTGAACATATCTTTGGGAGAACAAGGCACGAGAGTAGCAAGTTGGCCCCACCGTTGAGCATAGGACCCACCTATAGGATCTTTAACAATAAGAATCACATGATTCATTGCCTTTAAATGTGGAAGCAGTGGATTCTTCTTCGGTGATCCGATTTCACGATTTGGAGGGGCAAGGGAGGGGCTGATTGGAAGCACACCTAGTGGACGGAACCTTGGCAGCATTAATGTTAGCATCATTGCTTAGATTTTTCGGTTTAAGGGTTATTTTAAAATAAATAAAAGCTAGAAATTCTTCGTACGACGGATTTTTCTTTTCAAATTCCCCTCCAAGACATGTGAACAACTCATGATGTCTTTAGCCCAACTTCCAACAGTTTCTGAATGCATTTTTATTATTACCATAACATCAAATATTATTATCTTAAGTCAATTGCCCTTTTCAATCACATGTATCGATTAACCAGTCTGTTTTGTTTTCAGAGCCGGGTTCTACCAACTAGATGCGGTGGTAGTCCCTAGACTTATCACGTTAGTTAAACGCGATTCGTCAGGTGTACTGTCGACATCATGAATATTTAATTTTCATTCTACTGGTGACAAGGAGGTCGGCGTGTTCCTCGAGGCGCACGATAGTTGCTCTTGCGCGACTAGCGCGGTGGACACGGCCAGGGTCTGTGACGCATGGCATGACGTCATCTTTCCTTTGCGAAGCCCGCTGACGCCAGCTGCGATTCAAGCAATGCGTCGCATGGCTGCCCCCTCCCCCCCCCCACCCCCCCTTTCGGGAAAGAGGGATACGTCGGCAGCCCCCCCACCCCCCCTGCTCCTCCCTTTCTACCCGGCCTCTCAGTTGTCCGCATATGCAACCGAGCGCGGAGAGGCGGCTCTTTCCCCGTCCGCCTTTCCAGTAGGCTGTAGCGGCGCTCACGCATCGCGTGTGCAGATTCCCTGGGATCGTACTGAAAGCAATGGCTGGCGAGGAATCTTGGCAGACCCTGCGCATGGATCCCGGCTACCATCGGACCAAAGACGATTGTCCCTGGTGGGGGGGGGGGGGGGGGGGGGGTGGTCTCAAAGAGGAGACGCGGCTGTCGCTGCTGCCACCACCACCGCTTTCAGCCTATCACTGTGTTCCTGCCCTTGCGCGAGGGCAAGATACTCGAGGGGAGGAGATAGTCACGAGGCGATGTTCGGGTGTTTGTCTGTGCGGATCACACGATAAAGAAGTGGGCAAAGTGGGCGAAGTGGGCGAAGTGGTAGGGGACGTGGGTGCTTGGCGGCTCTGGCTCCCGTTGCCTGTCATGCGATGCGATGCGATGCGATGAGATGAGGGAGAGGCGAGTGCTGCAAACGCAACACTCCCCCTGCGCCTCCACGCCTCGACCACTCGCGCACACCTGTGCCCGGCGTGGTGCGCCTACTGTCTCGCTTGCCCAAGCTGTGGTGTCGTGCTTGGCGCTCCTTTCCTCTGCTTTGCTTTTCTGTGCACTGGCAGGCTCCCAGTACGCCTCGCACTGTGTACCGTACGTAGGAGTATGCAGCAACCCTTGACCGTTTACGGGGGGCCAACAGGGGCCGAGACGTATTTTCCGGGGGAGCCGTGAGGCCATCGGCGGAGAGAGAGAGAGAGAGGCGAGAGCGGGTGGCTGCTGCCAGCTTCTTGCAGGGCAGCCCATGGGAGAGGATGAAGCGGGGGTTGCTACAGCAGCAGCCATGGTGGAGAACCAACGCCGAAGCTTTCTGCGCAAATCGCCGGCAATTCAGTTGTCAGGGTCTGGGTACAGCCGTGCATTCCGGGCAGAATCTGCAACCGCGGCAGCTGCTGCTGCGGCAGCGGCGGCTGCCGCGGCAGCAGCAGCTACGGCAGCGGCGACACAGCGAGATGATCGTGCGGTCGCTTCTTGCTGCGCTGCAGGTCCTGATGCTCCTGCTGCTGAGTGGAACCATTCACCCTTGCTATAGCAGCCTCGAGCAGCAGCAGCAGCAGCAGCCGCAGCGTAGGCAGACGCAGCAACAGCAGCAGCAGCAAAACCTGCAGCCAAAAACGCAGCCTCATCGACATCAGCAGCAGCAGCAGCAGAAGCAGGCGCCTCAAAGGCGGCAGAAAACAGATTCTGCAGCTGAAGGAGTAGCGGCCGATGCAGAAGTAGGGAGTGCTGCTTCTGAGAATAATGCGACAGCGGCTGCAGCAGCCGGTGCAGAAGCAGCAGCAGCCGCAGCAGCAGCAAGGCAAACTTCAGCTGACATGGCAGGAGCACCTGTGGCAGCAGCAGCAGCAGAAGAAGAAGAAGCAGCAGCAGCAGCAGCAGCAGCAGCAGCAGCAGCAGCAGCAGCAGCAGCAGCAAGTGCATCTGCCATGGCGCGCCGCACGATCGGATATTCTGCACACGGATGGAACGACGTGCGCGAGTGGAGAGCGGGCATGCTCAAGGGCGCACGCTACTTCAAGATAGACTTCTCCCTGCTGTCGCAGGACCGCTGCCGCACACAGGTAAGCTGCAGCTACGTTCATAGCAAACCAAAGAGTTTGGGGCCGAGACAGGCAAGAGTTGCGAGGGTTGCTGCTCGAGCCATCCTTGCAGCTGTGTGTGTTCTGCAGCCGTTGCCGCTGCGTTTGCGGGAGCGGTGTCACTCATTACTCACAGCGTTTCAGTGATGCATTGCAGTAGAAGTTAGCTCGCAGCGGTGCAGTTTTTTCTTCATCGTTGTGGAATTTCGGGAGTTTTCGTGGCATCTCGGAGTACGGAATGAGTATCGAAGCCAAATTCTCCCTGTCGTCGTTGTTCCCATCGTGTCTGCTGTTTTTTTTTCTTCATGGTGGCGGTACTTTTTCTTCGTCTCCTTCACCATGACGTTCAGGACTCGTGACATCCTCCTCATCGTCCTTCCCGACTCCCTCCCTCTCCCCTTCAACTTCTTCTCCTCCTCCACCTAACCTCCACCTTCACCTCCACCTCTGCCTGTGTTTCCCGCTAACATCCCCCGCCTACCACTTCCCTTTTCCTCCCCCTCTCACTCCACTTGGTAGTCCTCCTCCTCTTTCCACTCTTCTCCTCCCCCGTCCCCTCTTCCTCCCTCCAATTCTCCCTCCTACCCTCTACCTTTCCCTCCTTTAATCCTCCTCCTTCCCCTTCCTCCCTCCTATCCTCCTCCTCCACCTCCTCTTCATCCTTTCTCTTCCCCCTCTTGGCCTCCAAGCCACTCCCCCCTCCCCCCTGTCCCTGCCACATCGGTGGATGTGCAACACCACGCCAGGTGAGGCCAGAGCGAGCAACGAGTCCGTATGGCTGTCTGGCGCTGGTGCACACGCTCACGCGCATCAGTCGCGGCATGAACGACACGCAGGACGTCGTACGATTCCTGACCGACGCTGCCAACCGCCGCCTGCTCACCGCGCCGCACAGCCCCCGACGTGTCTTCCAGGTGCGCTCGCTTCAACCCAGCCCCATCTTACGCCGTCACGTCAGAGAAAAGATCTCTCGCATCTGTACTGTCGTCCGTCACGGGCTCAGACTTAAAGGCTCGTATGCTGCTGCGCACTCGACGACTGCCTCAACCACCTCTCTGTCCCACCGCTCACACCACCCCCTCTCCCCCCCCTCTCCTCCCCCACACACACACACCAGCACAAACCTTTCCGTTTCGCTGAACTTGGTTTCATGTTTCCCTCACACCGGCTACCCACCCTCTCCGCTGCTCCCTCGCCGTCAACCACATCTCTCCTCCTCCTTCCCTGTCTTTTGTGACTTTTGTGAGCAGCTCACGCCGAAGCGGTGGCTGCCGCTGTGCAAGCGGCTGCAGCCAACGGCCATCGCATGGGAGAAGCGTCGGGTGCACTCGTGGGTTACGCTGCTCGACGAATTCCATGCCGCGGCTACCGCTGCCGTGCGCGACCTCCGCCTCAACGTCGACTTCTTTCTCAACGAGGTCTGCTACCAGGGTCGGTCGGTCGGTCGGTCGGTTGGTCGGTAGGTCGGTCAGGTGGTCTGTCGGTCGGTTGGTTGGTGAGTCGGCCGATCTGGTGGCATATGCAAAGTGGTACCTACCGAAGGGAAGCATATGGGGGAGCAGGGAATTTGGGAGAGGGTGAAGGAGATTGTGGAGTTGATTTGAGCTTGGATTTCAGGATGAGTGGGGAGGAGGTTGCATGGGTGCTTGCGTGTGCGAGTGCGTGCGTGCTTGGGTGTATGCGTTCGTGAGCCCATGCGTGCGTGCGTGCATGCGTACGTGTGTGCATGCGTGTGTACGTGCGTGCGTGCGTGCGTGCGTGCGTGCGTGCGTGCGTGCGTGCGTGCGTGCGTGCGTGCG
>SZWC01002774.1:93039-117376 GCA_023375785.1 Penium margaritaceum | reverse complement strand
GCACACACACACACACACACACACACACACACAATGCCACACACACATACATGCTGCCACGGTGTGCGGCATGCAACCAGGGTTTCGGTTTGCCACCAACATCGACCCCGTCATGTTCCACCTCTACGCCGCCAACGCCACACACCGCCACACGCACTCCCGCCACTCCAGCCCTGCTATGCTCGCCGCTAGACGATGGCAGAGAGCAGCGGTGGCTGCAGCACCAGCACAAGCAGCAACTGCAGCAGAGAGAGGGGGAGGGCAATTTCCTGCACACAGATCCTCAGCAGCCAAGCACTTAGGAAGCGAAGCAAAGGATGCGGTGCAGCTGCGGAAACAGCAGGAGCAGCCGCAAGGGAAGCAAGAGCATGAGAAGGAAGGACACGTTAGTGTGGAACCACCGGCCCGACCGTTCGTGGCTGTGGTGCCTCTCCTGCCGTTGCCTCCCTCTCCCTCTCCCTCTCCCTATCCCTCTTCCTCTTCCTCTCCCTCACCCTCTCCCTCGCCCTCTCCGGCACGATCACCCCCTCCACCACCACCACCTCGGTCATCTCCTGCATGGGCAAGGACAGAACACAGAGGAGCTAGCATGCTGAATGCGAGTGCGTCGGAGAGAAAGGAGGGGGAGGAAGAGCATGAGGCCGCAGTTGCTGTTGCTGTTGTCACGGTGCTTGCGTACCAGCAGGGCGAGGCTGGTTGCCTCTACTCTGTGCACTTGGGCGGACCTGACTTCCCTGCAGGAAAACTTCGCCTCATGACAGAGGACGAGCCGCTGCCAGGCTGGCATGCCTCTTCTTGGCTCGCAGGAGCAGGTCCATGCAGCAGCAGCAGCAGCAGCAGCAATAATGTTAGCAGCAGCACCAGCAGCACAGACAGTGGCAGTGGCACGCTGTGCAGTGTGACCAGCAGCAATGGCAGCAGCGGTGGGGTTGCTGGTGATGAACGTAGTGGTCAAGGACTGCAGCCGCTTGCATCACTGTCCGTTGTGAGTGACAGCGGCAGCAGCAGCAGCAGCAGCAGCAGCAGCAGCAGGAGCAGAAGCATCAGGGGCAGGGGCAGCAGTGGACGAAGCAGCGGCTGGGGGCAGAGCAGCGGCGGCACTGTGGTGGTTGCGAGTGGAACCCGGGGTAAGCACGTGGTCCTGCGGCTCAACATGCACACGTGGCGTTTGGAGCTTCTGCACTGCTTGCGCACGCCATGCCCTCGCCCTCTGCGCGATCGCACAGACGAGTGTCACAGCGGTGGCAACGGTCAGATTCTAGGAGGTGGCGGTGGGTTGTCCGCGCTGCCCCGGTTGCATCAGAATCTGAAGTCAGTGTCACCACCACCACCACCACGACCACCAGCATCATCATCATCATCATCATCATCATCATCATCATCATCATCATCATCATCATCATCATCATCATCATCACCACCACCACCACCACCACCATCGCCGTTGCTGTCCAACAGGGCGCCAACGCCATCCACCTTTCATTGGCTGGCTGTGCCATTTCCGGTGCTCACAGCAGAGTCCTTTGCTTGCCCGCCTGCTGTTCCCACCAGAATAACAGACGCAGCAGCAGCGTCTCCAAGAGCAGCAGCAACGGCAGGAACATCAAACTTGGGGAGGGAGGCAGGGACAGCGGCTGCAGCAAAACTGTTGATGCTCTTGGGTGTGGATGTGTTCTCGGCCCCGCTGCTTCACATGGACCCAACAGCTGCTGCTCCTGCTGCTGCTGCTACTGCTGCTGCTGCCACTGCATCAGCAGCTGGCACAGCAGAGCATATTGCTGCAGATCTTGCTGTGCTACCATCGAAATGTACTGTCATGGCTAGGCTCTGGAAGGCTGCTGTGCCCGCAGCAGTCGCAGCAGCCTCTACTGCTTCCGGAGGTTCCTACGATGCTTCTGGGGGTTCCCATCCTCCTGGTGGTGATTCTGCTGTGGCGTCGGAGGCAGGGACAGCAGTGAAGGAGGCACAAGAAGTCAAGGAAGAGCTGCTGGCGGCAGAAGCAGAAGCAGAAGCAGCAGCAGAATCAGAAGCAGGCTCAGAGCTCGCTGCGGTGCCTTTGGGTGAGCCGTTCTGTGTGTCGGATGTGCGTGGCGTGACGGTGACCTCAGTGTCTGCGGCAGCAGCTTTTGCGCGAGTGTTGGGAACGGCGGATGAGGGAGAGGAGGAGGGGAAGGGAAAGGCCACATCGAGGCAGGGCCGTGACGATGAAACAAGGGAGGGAAGCAAGGGATTGGTTGAGACGAAGAAGAGGCGAACGTTGGTGGGAAGGAGAAAGGGGCATGGACATAAGGGCGAGGATTACATTGGCTTTGGTGAGGTGCTTGGAGCGCGAGAGGAGGAAGTTCCTGACCACTTGCGTGTCCCAGAGGCAAGGGATGAGAGTGTGGTGGCGGTGGAGATCGTGGTTGCGTTTGCTGCAGAGGAAACAGCTGAAGGGAAAGACAAAGGCGAAGAAGAGAAGGAAGGTGGAGGAATACGGAGCGACAAAGAGGAGCAGGTGGAAGTTGGTGGACAGACCGCCGCTACTGCAGCAACAGAAGCAGCAGCAGCAGAGGCAGCGGCAGCAGCAGCATTGGACCCTGATGTACATGGGGCAGCCCCGCCACGACGAGAGTCGCACATATTTGTGAGCCACGTTGCCGTGGATGTGCTGCAAAGTGCGCTTCTGCCGCGTCTACCCTCGCACGACCCGCATGACCTGACGCAACCGCATGGCAGCAGCCGCTGCCAGCAGCTGACAGCAGAGGAGTTGAAAGCAGAGGTGCACAGACCCTTGGCTAGAATCTCCGTCGCACCCCCCCTCACGATGGAGCACCACCAAGGCACGGACAGCAGCAGGGCAGACGCAGGAGGAGCAAAAGGTGCTGCACAGCCTGTTGGAGCGTTGCAGTCGGCGCCGTCATTGCTGCAGCTGTTCAGTCAGAAGCAGCCAGTGCTGAAATCAGGCCAAAATGCTCAGGCAGCCATCGTCGATCCGTGCGCCGAGGTGGCACATGTGGATCCGTGCGTCGAGGAGGTGCACGTTGTCGCGAAAGCCGGGCGGCGGTTGAGGAGCACAAGCGTGGGAGAAAGAGGTTCTGAGGGGGGTGTTGGTGACGGCAGGGACTGTGGCTCAGAAGACAGACAACATTGGAAACAAGCTAAGGAGAGAGTTATCGCTGAGACGCTTCACAGCACCCGTCTCTCCGTTGGCGAGTGGAGTTCCACTTCACATGCCCACCTGCATGATGAGACCCTGAAGGAACACTGGCGGCAACAGCAGCAGCAGCAGCAGCAGCAGCAGCAGCAGCAGCAGCAGAAGCAGCAGCAACAGCAGCAGAAGCAGAGGAATCACGGTGGAGCTCAGCAGGCTGGTGAGGCAGGGCCACGCCCGTTTGCTGTGGGCAGGTGGCCGTCGGTGAGCATGGCGAGGGGCAGCAGCAGGTGGATGCTTGGGCAGCGCCAGGCAGAGGATGCTGGGGAGGACGAGGATGTGCACGTGCTGATAGTTCACACGGACTCTTTCTGTTGGAATACGTACTGGCGCCACGACAGCCCTCTTGGATTCCCACAGGTGAAGTGCCGCCTGATGGCCCATGCTTGGGAGGTGAGGGGGAGGTGGGCTGGGTGTGTTGGTGGGGGAGTGGCAGAAGCGGCAAAGGGGGGATGCTTGAGAGTGATTCGTGGTCTACAAGCAGGAAGGCAGTGAGGCTTGGGTGTTGCTGTTGCTTGCTTTTGCATCAGAGGCGGCAGGCCACTGCCCGGATTGCTGCGACTAGAGGTGAGCCTTTTTGTCTCAGTCAACTTCTTTCCTCGCCCCTCTGCATGTTACTGTTGCACCTGCTGCGGCTGCTCCAGATGCTGCTGCTGCTGCTACAGCTGCCACCGCCGCAGCCGCCGCCACTGCTACTGCTGCTGCTCGTAGTTGCTGCATGTCCTTGCTTCTTGTGATGTGTGACGGTGACTGATGCTGCCTCTCCAGCTGCTGAGTCTGTCGTGGTGCTGGTGCTGGCCATGGTGCAGGTGTGCGACACAGGCAGCAGCGCTCTGGCCCGCAGTCAACGGCACGTGCAGGCCTACACGTTCGGCACCACCTCTGTGCTTCGGCAACGCCTCGCAGCAGCCTCCGCCACCTCCACCCCCACTGCCACCGCCAGCAGCAGCCGTCCAAGCCAGCAGCGGCAACAGCCTCCGACGCCGGCGCTGCCAGTGATTGCCACCCCGTGCGACTGCGAGCTCCTGCACGGCACGTATGACCAAGGGGAGGGCCCCCCTGCCGCTGCGCTCGTGGACCTCCGCCCTCTACTGCTGCGCGGTGCAGCGCAGCAAGCACAACAGCAGCAAGGGCTGCATCACCTGCCACATGAGAGTCAGCAGCAGGAGGAGCGGCGGATGCCTCACCCATGGCAACAGGGACAGCAGCCGTGCGGAGCTGGTGGTCATACGCGCAGTCATGCTGGTGATGTCAATGGTGGTGATGGTCACGGGTTCAGTTTCTCGCCCACGGCACCGCGTGATGCAGCAAACACGTCTCTTTTGGCGGTGTCTAGGCACGCGGGTGGAGAGGTCGCAGAGGATGTGCTTTCCTCCTCGGCACCCAAGAGCACCGCTGCGCAAGGCACGGCAGACGACGGCGTCGAGGCCTGTCAGAGTGCTACTAGGACCAACCACCACAGAATCAGCCATGGAAGCGGCAGACCCACGACCACCAGCCGCTGCAGCAGCAGCAGCAACAGCAACAGCAGCAATAGCCATAGCAGCAGCAGCAGCAGCGGCGGCGGCGGCGGCGGCGGCGCCTGTAGTATGGGTAAGACTGGTTGCGTAGGCGGCAGCAGCGGACAAGTGGATTCAGATGCTTTGTTCGCTGCTGTGGGTGTGCACTGGGGACTGAGGGGCCCCAGCGGCAACGACTGCGGCGAACCTTCCTACTCCCACGGTGTGGTTGTGGACGCATGGACCATGCCTTGCGTCGGCAGCTGACCTTGAGAATGCGACCATGGGCGGTGTGGTGTGGGATGCCCTCCCACATGCTAAGGTCCCTATAGATCCCCACACAGATAGTGAAAGGCACCGTCAGCGCTGCACCCTCATACGACCCATGCTTGTGCAGTGTTGTGCGCAGAGTGCTCGTGAGATTGGCTGGAGAGGCTTCTCTGGACAATGCTGATATCTGAGGGGAGGCATAACATGACATGGCATGGCATGGCATGACATGACATGGCATGGCATGGCATGACATGGCATGGCATGACATGACATGGCATGGCATGGCATGGCATAACATGGCATGGCATGGCATGACATGGCATGGCATGGCATGGCATGACATGGCATGGCATGGCATGGCATGGCATGACATAGCATAGTATGGCACGACATGGCATGCAATGCGGGAGGCAGAGCTAGCCAACTATTGAGGTTTTCCATGTACATAACGGAGGCAAGATAAAAGCGCATTCAGTCCACAAAATAGAGTTGAAGTCGGTGTGTACAGAAACTGCTTGCTGCAGCAGTACATCTCGATGTGCTGTACATTCCTTGGCAGGCGGAGGAAAAGGGTGGTTTCGCATCAACCTCCATTTGCACATTCCAGCGACCCTCTTTGCAAAGTCATTGTGTTTTCTGTTTTTTTCTTTCTAGACATGTGCTCAATGGAGGGATCTCTTGTGCCTTTCCTTGTCACAGAAGTGCTTGCTCTGGTGGGTGAAGATGGGGGTTGCGCGCGGGAAGTTAATTCCATGAATCCTGGAACGAAGTGATGTGGAGACATCGTTATAAATGTATTTCCTCATTCGGTAATCCTCCTTCCTCATGACATAGTCTCTATGGGGGGGAGCAGTTCAGATGGTTTTGGTGATTTGAGGGTGCTTTTTGTCACGGGTGGGTGGATTCCCTAGGCTACAGATGCGGCACCCACTGGTTCAATAATGGGGGGGAGGGAGCAGTGCATGACCATTGCCAGGGTTTCGGAATGCTCCATTTTCATGGTGGCGGGTGAGCGACGCTTCCTCTTCTTGCCCCTTTGCCCTGCATTGCAACTTCCAAGTCAGCTTTCTTTTATTCCTCATTGGACACCGATGCTAAAATCCACGACCGTCTACAAGCACCATCAATGGTGTTGTGATTTGTGACGTTCCTGTTGACCTCTACTGTTTACTGTGACCACTCGGCCATGTCCATACTCGTGAAGATCCCTGATGCGGACCCTCGAGGCACTGCTGCGTCATCTGGTGGCGGACTACCATCCTGGAGCTGACTGACGACCGTTCCAGAGCTCTGGACGCTACCCGGGACCTCCTGCAATTTTTCTACAGCACGCAGGAGTTTATCGGTGGACTGGCCGTGGTCCCGATTTCCATGTTTTTGAATTGTGTGTCCACTGTTTGCTCCCGGATGCATGCATTTCACCACTCGTAGCGTCTGGCTTTCGATCCTGCACGTCTAGGTTTAGACGGCGTAGCATTCTGGTATGTCTGCGCAAAGTTACGGCCAAAAGAGTGGTTTTGGGCCGATTTTAGGACATATCTTGCACTGCCGCGTGCGACACCCGCCGTGCGCCGCGGCAGCTACTTATGCCATGGACCTGTCATTTGTCATTTCTCTCTGCAAATCCTATTGAAGCATTCTCACACTTTGCCTTGTGTCTCCTAGCCAGACCCTTGCCGTTGTGTGCACGACTTGTGACTGTCGTCACCATCTGACCAGGCACTGACGCCTAGTCAGTGGCTGTCGCTAGGAAGCTTCCATGCATCTTCTCTTGGTATCAGAGCGATGAGACAGTTCTCACCGAGATGCGCAGCAGAGACATAGAAGAGCAATAGTAGTGAGAGTCACCGTTGCAGCAGATCCACAGGCACCTATCGACAACGACAGTAGATCGCCGTCGACGTCGCTCACCATCACTACGTGAGATTGTATCAGCAGCAGCTGCTAGCGGCAGCAGGAGATAGCTGCACTAGACTGCAGTCGCCAGCAGCTGCGAACATCGGCACATGCAGCAGCAGCAGCAGCATTGAGCAGCAACAGCAACAGCAAGGCGGCAGTAGCGGCGGCAGCAGCGCGCGGCGGCAACAGCATCCTCCGTCGGCAGCAGCAGCGCGCGGCGACAGCAGCACAACAGCAGCACGCAGTGGCAGCAGCACAGCAACAGCACAGCAGCAGCGGGCAGCAACAGCGGCGGCAACATCACAGTAGCAACGCAGCAACAGTGGCAGCAACAGCGACGGCAGCAGCGCGCGGCGACGGCAACAGCGTGCAGCAGCCGCAACGCGCAGCAGAAGCAACAGTGCGCAGCTGCTGCCACGGACACGCACGCAGCCGCCAGGCGGCTGCCCCGCAAGCAGCAGCGCGGCTGATGCGGCAGCTGACACCGCAGCAGCAGCAACAGTTGAGCGGAAGCTGTGCGGCGGCTTCCGCTCAGCTTCCGCGCGGCTGCTGCGGAGCGGCTGCCAACTTGCACAGCAACCGCGAAGGTTGACCAAAAAAAAAGGGAAGGCGAGCTGACGTCAGCATTTTTACTTGCTGACGTCATCAGGTCTTGCTGACGTTAGCAACTTCCTCCTGGCGTTAGTAGTTGCCTTAGTGAATTTTTTGGTCGGAGGGTTAAAACTTGCCAGCATTTCAACTCCTCGAGAAACGCTCAATTTTCTGTAATTCGACCACATTGACGTCTCGGCCCATAATGAGCGGCACCATGGCTCCGTCCGGCAAGAAGGGAAAAAGGGAACTAGATCCCTCTTCTTCCTCCTCAAGGGTCATGAGCCCACATTCGCATGCCATTGAGGACCTGCGGAGCCAGCAGGACGAGATGCGTCGCCTGTAGCGAGAGCAGACTGATGCCATCCGTACACTCACTGACCTTCTTCGAGGACATTCCACGACTCAACGAAAGGCTTCTGAGGGAGTGGCCAAGGTCGCACCCTCTACAGAACAGTCAGCTCCAGCACCGGAGATAGGAGCTGGAGCCAACCCGCCACCTCTTGATCCTTGGGACGAGAATCTAGACATGCCAGGCATGGAGGGCGACTCCCCCGAGCACGAGATTTGTGTGCTTCAGGAGCGTATCCGCCAGCTTAAGACGAGCTCTCGGCCCCCGTACACATCTCGCTTTCCGGAGTTTTGATCGTCGCATGACCTCCACCCCAGCGACTTCCCTCTTCCCGGCGTCTTTCCCATCCCTCGTCCTTCCCAGCTTGTGGTTGCTCTCCCTACGACAAGGACTTCGAGATGGCCCCCACGATATGTCAGCAAGGACGGCTTTGACTGCTGGGAGATCCTCTTTCAGGTCTGGGCCACTACACAGAGCGTGTGGCCCCACTACCACAGTCCGTATCACACTGCGGACCGAGCTCAGGTGCTGACAGCGACTAGGGCGATGCGCGGACTTCTCTACGCCATGCCGCACGAGACCGTTGTCGACTTCCGCTCGTTCCTTGGCGAGGCGGGCACAGGTACCAGCACTGATCCACGCGGGGGCTAGGACCTAGCATTGTCCCTGCTTGCTGCAGACCGCACGCCACCCGCGCCGCACACATCCGTGCCTTTCACTCCCTTTGCCAGGGGCCTGCCGAGCCTGCAGCCGACTACTGGCGATGCGCCATGCGCATTTACACGTGCCTTGGGACCTCAGGAGGTACACAACTATGGGCACTCCGCACGATCATGCTCGGGGTTTGTTCTTAAGCACACTGACATCTTCATGCGGTACACCAAACCATGCTTGAGCCTTTTTCAACCTTACTGTAGCTTCTTCCCTGGGCGCACTAGCTCTTCCTCCAGGTGACTTCCGCCTGTGAGACAGCCGTGGCTCATCATGAGACCTCCATTGTTGCAGCAGTCGTTGCATCACCACCGACTCCTCTTCTGCGGACTCCTTCTCCATCCTCTGGCTCGTCCTCCTCCTCCCCTTCAACCCCGATTACACTGACTGAGACACAGGGTGTTGCGGCAACAGGAGAGGGGAAGAAGGGACGATGGAGGCGCAGCTCGGGCAAACAGCAGCTGTAGTAGCAGCCGTCATCGGGCAGTGGCAGTGGACGCTCCGTTCATTGCTACAAGTGTGGAGGCGCCCATCGCTACACCACGTGCCAGCAGCCGCTCGACTGGCCGCGAATTACTCGCGGGCTCCAGGCTGCACACGCACTACAGTCTACGTCGAGCAGAACATCCTCCGGGCAAGCAGCGACCACGACCGCAGCAATTCCCGCTTCACCACTGGCGACCAACGGCGACCCAGACCCACGCGACCGCACCATCGCCAAGCTCTGACACCTTCAAACACTTCGTTTTGAAGGAGGTCCAAGTGTGTTGTTACAGTCGGGTGGTTCATAGATTGTCTATGTGTCTGTTCTTGTGGCTCGTGATGACTCATGTGGGGGGGCACAGTCAGCATGTGATGACGATGTGCCTGAGTGTACGGATTGGATTCATGAGTCTCACCTTTTTGCCCTTCTTCATTCCTCCCCACCTAGTTCCCAGCGTCCGTCCGAGGCCAAGTGTTTTGTTGCCCGGTGTACAGCGACGTCCTCTAGTTGTGATCTCGGTGGCACTTGGATCATCGACTCCGATGCCACTCATCACATGACCTGCTGTCGTAGTGATTTCGCTGTTCTCAGCCCTGTTGCGTCTGTTCGTTCTCTCCGCACAGGCTCTCGTCAGTCCTTGCCAGTCCACGGTGTTGGGGTCGTCTGTTTCGATGGTCCGTCTGGCCCCCTCTTTATTTCCGAGGTGCTGTTGGTGCCTCACCTTGAGCTCAGCTTGCTTTCTGTACGTGTTTGCACACTGATGGGACTCTCTGTGGAGCACACTGCAGAGTCCGCGACTGTGACTGCTATTGACACTCGTAGCGTTGTCCTTCGTGTGTTTGTTGTGGATGACCTGTATCATGTCTCTCAAACTTGTGCTCCTTTCTCCCCCTCCCCTTTCGCTCGTGTTTTTGTCACTGGTGTTATGTCTCTCGAGCACCATCGATTGCTTCATCGCAGCCTGTGTCATGTAGGCTTCGACACTGTGTTGAAGCTCATTCGGACACAGACTGCCCACGGTCTTGACGCGACTTCTTTGGAGAAGTTGCCCAAGACCGGCTGCCTCTTCTGTGCTCACGGTAAGATGCATCGTTGCACCTACCCTGAATCCCGTTCACGCACACTTCGCCCTCTCGAGATAGTTCATTCGGGCCTTCTGAGTCCCCTACCTGTTGAGTCTCTGTCCGATCGGGGCCGATATGTCCTGACCCTGGCTGATGACTTCACCCGGATGCAGTGGGTCTACAGCCTGCGCCAGAAGAGTGACGCCCCGGTTCGCCTGTGGCTAGCGATGGCTGAGCGTCACTCTCGCCACTCGCTGCACACCTTCCGCTTGGATTGCCGCACCGAGTTCCTTGGCGAGATGGACAGCTTCTTCGCCGAGCACGAGAATTTTCACCAGGTCTCCTCTCTTGCTACTCCTCAATAGAACGGTGTTTCTAAGCGCTGGAACCGCACCATGGAGGATGCGTTTCGCGCTATGAGGTCTGAGTGTGGTCTTTTGGAGTCCTTCGCTTTTGAAGGCTTCACCTACATGACTTGGGTCTTGAACCGCCTCCTGCACCGTCCTCTTCCGAACGACGTCACACCGTATGAGCTCTGGTTTGGTCACCGTGCTGACTTGCTCCTCGCTTGCGTCTGGGGATCGTTGGCCTCTCTGTGGTACACTAAGGACCAGCAGGGGTGGAAGGTGTCACCGTGGGGTCGCTTGTGTGCCTTCGTCAGTATCTCCCCGCGGTCAAAGGCATGGAGTTTTTGGGACCCTACTCGTCGTCACGTTGTTGAGTCCCATGACACGCTCTTCTTTGAGTCCCTCACCTACTGTGATCTGACTTTGATCACATCACAATCCATCACACATGTTTCCACGTGTGAGGCTTCTCGATGGATGGGGGAGTCTGCACCTACGAGCACCGATCACCAGGCTGATGTGTCCGTTCGAGCTCCCTCCACTTATCCGACGCTTGATGACCCAGCGATCAACGCTGTCGGCCCAGAGATCTCTCTAACACCGCTGGCTTCTACCCCTGTCCCTTCACACCCCACAGGTACCCATGATCATGTACCTGTGCGTACTCCTGTGACCGTACCTGTGTGTGCCGGGATTCCTCCCTCTGTACGTGGACCTACCTCACCTGCTCCTACTGTCACACCGAGCTCCGTGCCTCCGACACCCGCATCTCCTCGCATGGCATCACAAGCTCCCTTGCCTCAGCCCTCCCTAGCTACGATTGTGCCCATTCTTGAGCCCAAGATGTGCCCCTCAAGCCCGGGTTACTCCCATGAGCCTGGCGGTCGTCTTCGACCATTGGACTCCGAAGCTCAGTGAGTGTCTGGTCTCACACCCAGGCGCTCTGCTCGCAACATCGCGAGTGGTGACATGGCACAAAGGCCCTAGGCTTGAGTGACCGCACAGAACACGCAGAGGTACATCCACCGTGTCCCGTAGGGCACGACCTCGTCACTCGCGAGTTTCATATCGCTGTGATGCAGCAGCCAATCTTGTGGTCATCAGACCTAGCACTAAGGCATGCGCTCTTGCCACGCAGAGCTCTCCCTCCATGGCGCTTGACCCGAGCACACTAAGAAAAGCTCTCTCGTCACAGGATGCAAACGCTTGGCATGCTGCTTGCGAGGATGAGATTCGCGCCATCCGAGAGCACGGAGTTTACGAGCTAGTCGACCTTCCACCTGGGAGGAATGCTATTCAGGTCAAGTGCGTCTTTTGCAAGAAGGTGAAGCTGGATGGCTCACTGGAACGCCACAAGGCATGCTTGGTCGTCAAGGGATACTCTTAGATTGAGGGCATCGATTACACTGACACCTTTGCCCCTGTCGGGCGCGAGCTCTGTTTAGTGTAGTAGCACAGCATGACTGGGAACTGCACCAGATGGATGTGAACAATGTGTTCCTCCATGGCTCTCTAGATGAGGAGATTTACGTGGCTCAGCCACCCGGCTTTGAGGACGGTGACAAGGTCTACCGCTTGTGCAAGTCCTTGTACGGCCTCAAGCAGTCTCCTCAGTGTTGGAACCAGGAGATCACTGGCACCCTGACTCATGTGGGATATGTACAAAGCGAAGCAGATTCCTCTCTCTTCATCCTACGGACGCCTGAGCGATTCACCTCCATCCAAGTCTATTTCGACGACCGTCTGATCGCGTCTCCTTCATTGGAGGCCGTGAAGGAGGCCAAGGTTTTCCTCCAGAATGCCTATAGGATGAAGGACCTTGGTCCTGCAGGGGGGTTTTTTGGCATGGAGATCGTGCGAGACCGCATACGGCGTACTCTACTACTGCATCAGGCCCGATACGCACATGTTGTGGAGGAGCGCTTCAGCGGCCTTCTCGGCACATTGCCCACTGCTTCCACACCTCTCATGCCTGACAGGCAGGATGCCCTGAAGGTTGACGATCCCACACAGCTGGGGAAGACAGTGGATATGGCCATGTACCTCCGTCTCATCGTATCTCTCATGTACCTCGCCACTACCACACGTCCAAACATCGCATTTGCCGTCAACCTCCTTGTCCAGATTTTGCAGGCTCCATGGGCTAGAGCCCTTCACGCGGCTGTGTGAGTGATGCGGTACGTAGTCTTCACACTATACCTCGGACTCTGCTTTCACCGACAATGTTTGGTGGTCCTCAACAGCTACACCGACAGCGATTGGGCCTAGAGCCTAGATGGACGCAATCGCACCGGTTACGTGTTCCTGTTCGGTGGGACCGTTGTGCCCTGGCGCAGCGAGAAGCAGGACTGCATTGCATGTAGCTCATCGGAGGCAGAGTACGTTGCTCTGGGTGCAAAGGCTGTTGAGGCGATATGGCTGGAGCGCCTGTTCCTTGAGCTTGTCCAGTCAGTGCCTACCATTGTGCTTCGTTGCGACAACCAGAGTCCTCTTGCCATTGCAGAAAACTCTGGTGTCTTTCATGCTCGCACGAAGCACATTGCGGTTGAGCACCACTTTGTGCGTGATCTAGTGTAGCGACACGTGATCTCCGTCATTTCCATTGGCACTGACATGCAGCGTGCTGACTTCTTGACGAAGGCACTAGCACGCGAAAAGTTCCTGGTGGCCATTCGTTCTGTTGGACTTTGCCCCTTGCCTGAGAGTGGTTGAGTGTGGGGTGTGTCTGTGTCTGTGTCACATTTGTCATTGCACTCGTTTTTGTACTAGTCTCAGTGCTGCACGTTTAGGGACATGCGTACCATCGGGTCATGGGGGAGTGTTGTGATTTGTGATGTTCCTGTCGACCTGTACAGTTTACAATGACCACTCGGCTATGCCCATTCTCGTGCAGATCCCTGATGCGGACCCTGGAGGCATCGGTGCATCATCTGGTGGCACACTACCATCCTGGAGCTGACTGACGACCGTTCCAGAGCTCTAGACGCTGCCAAAGACCTCCTGCAGTTTTTCTACAGCACGCAGGAGTTTATCGCTGATATTGTACATACAGCTCACTGTGACCTCTCGGCTCACGTCTATTGTCTTGCAGACTCCTCATAAGGCGGAGGGCACAGAAGACTGGGGGAGCAGACGCGAGCCCGGAGTCTACTGAGCGGCTGTAAACGGCCACTGGGTACACTTCATCACTCTCTACACGTGATGGTTGCCCGTATCGTATTGTGTCTCAAGACGGTCCGGATTATATTTCCTTGTGTGTGAACTATAGTGGTTTCATGACCTAGATTAGTCTTGCGTGTGAGCTAGGTGATAGCTTAGACAAATTTAGTTTAGGTCTAAACTTGGTTCGTGGACAAGTGGATCACGAAGTGGGCATGCTCGAGGTTGTTTGAGCGAGTGCCGGCGAGCTCCTTCTCGCCGGCCGACGGGTGGACTCGACTCGCAAGTTCCACCCAATAGGAAAACGACTCTCTCTCATCGTTTTGACACTACACACACAAGCCGTCATTCTTCCTCCTGTTTGTCTCTATCCGTCCACAGTGTCGTGTGTAACACAGTGGCATGAGGGAAGGGGCGTCAAGGGTGACTGTTTTGGTATCGAAGCCGGAGAGCCAAAGCTTGTCACGCTACGTGAGAGGACCGCAGCACGGTCCTGGGAGGACCCACTGATCGGTTGCCGAGAAGAAGCAGCAACCGCAGAGGTGGCTGCGCGGAGCAGCGGTAGCAGTAGCGAAGCAGCACAGCAGCGGGCGGTAGCGGCTGCCAGCAGCTACGGAAGCTGGCAGCAGCTATAGTGACGGTTGTGCTGCTGTCGCACACGTGGCAGCTGCGCGAAGCAGCAGCCACAGTGGCGGCAGCGTGCAGAAACGAGCGGCAACCGCAACTAGCTATTGCGGCATTGGGTAGCAGCCGTAGTGACGGCTGCACAACCGCCGTGACAGCTGCGCAGGTGTAGCACCGACTGCAGTTGCGTGGAGTAACAGCTACAGCGGTGGTGTCGTGCATTAGCGAGCAGCACCGGTAGCCATAGGCTATGGGAATTGGCAGCAGCTGCATGTGTGGTGACGTCTGCTACACAAAGCAGCATCTACAGCCGCGATAACGTGCAGCAGCAGCAGCAGCAGCGACGGCAGCAGCAACGACACCCTACCATCAAGATCTACTCTCTGGTATTCCCCTTCCCATGCTGGCTGGGTTCCCCTCTACTCCTGGGCAGGGTGGGGGTGGTTCAGGTACACACGGTGGTCCCCAACAGCCCCTCCCAGATTTCCCACGCCCACTGGGGCGGGGGAAACGCTGCCGAAAGTTTTCGGCAGCATGGGGGGGTCATTTGACAACTTCTAGGCCAAAAAAGGCCTCTCCTAGTTTTCCCACGCCTGCTGGGGGGGGGGGAACGCTGCCAATATTTTTGGGCAGCGTGGGAGGGTCTATTGGCGGTTTCCAGGCTGAAAAAGGCCTCAACATCGGTCCCACGCCCACTAGGGCAGGATAAACGCTGCCGAGTTTTCTTTCCGCAGCAGCTGTCACCCAACAGCAGCACCAGTGGCAGCAAAACGCAATTGCGGCACTCCACTAGGCTCCATGCCAAAGGACGCGCCTGTCAGAGTCGGTAGTACCAGCTCCACTACGGATGCTGGCGCTGACGGCTACGGCGTGGCTGGCAGCACACCCGTCGTGACGCGAGACGAACCCTCGTCTAGCCCAAGCTCATTGGCATGTGGCCTGCGCGAGCTGCGTGAGCAGCAGGCTCAGTAGGCTGAACAGACGGCCAAGCAAATGGCTGATCTGTTCAAGCTGTTTTGCAATGCAGTCTAGCCACAGCAGCAGCAGCAGCAGCGACAGCACCAGCAGCAGCAGTAACAGCAGCAGCAGCAAGAGCAGCAGCAACAGCTCCTCCGTGACGCTGTGCAAAAAGGCAAGATGATGGTCGAGAGTGCAGTTGCAGCTGACGTCGATGCAGCTCTAGGAGCATTCGATGCTGAACCGTCCGACAACCTCCCTGAGTCGGACTCAGACGCTAGTGACGAGGAAGGCATGCTATGCCATCGTCTCGCACAACTGGAAAAACGTCGTCGGACCCGCTCGGCCCGCCGATCAACATCGAGCGGCGGCGCAAGCCCAAGAGACATGCTCAGGATCCGCACGGACCCAGCCTCCTTAGAGGACTAGCTACTCCGCCTGAGTCTCGGACTGCGGGAAGATTCCCCTATCTCTGTCGCTTGAACAAGCCGCCCCGGCACCCCTGCTGACGGCGAAGCCTCCCAAGTGGTTCGAGTCCGACCCTCCCGCCTATCGGCAGGAGGACAGTTACACCACCTGGGAGCCACGATTCCGTATGTGGGCAGTCAGCGAGGGGGTGTATCCATAATACACCAGTCCGTATCAGACTACGGACCCCCTACAGACGACAACCGCCGCTCGAGCTGCCTACGGTCTCCTTAAGACTGTCCCAGAGGAGTACACCCTCGACTTCGAACCCTTCCTTGGTGATCGGGGCACCGGTAGTAGGGCGGAGCCCTGCGGTGCCTGGAAGCTGGCAACCACCCTCTTTGAAGGCGCGACCATGGCCACAACCTCACAGCGCCTCTCAGACTTCAACTCTCTGTGCCAGGGTACACATGAGACACCGGCCGACTACTGGCGGCGGGCGATGCGGCTGTACAGGGCTCTTGGAAAGAATGAGCCAGGACAACTCATGGCGTTCAACACCATACGCATCGGTGTTGGGCGCGAGTACGCAAAAGCCTTCAACAACTTCAGCCTGAAAAGTCTTCAGGAGATGGCTGACAGAGGCTTTCTGCTGTCTTGGGCCACTTAGCACTTTTTGCATGTGGTAGGAGTTGGAGTAGTGAATGATGCTTGTCATGGTGCGTCAGCCGCAGCCGTCACAGCAGGCCAGGCAGCATGCAATTTACCCCCCTCCTCTCGCCAGTCATCGCAGCCGACAGCGGCAACAGCAGTAGCAAGTGGTATAGCTACCGCAGTCCAAGGGAAGAAGGGAAGGAGCAACAAGCAGGGAGGCAAGGATGACAAGGGACAAGAGACTCCGAAGCCGACTAAGGGGCAACAGTGGGAGTGCTACAATTGTGGGGGAGTGCACCGTTACACTGAGTGCAAGCTTCCCAAAAACTAGACAAAGATTGCGCAAGGCCTACAAAAGGCGTTCGAACAGCTTGAGCGCGCATCTGCACATTCCACAGCAGCGGCCGATGTGGTATCCACATCAGCAACAGGAGCAGTCGCCGACGATGCCGGTGACCTGTCACCTATGGAGCAGCAGCTCACGACGCAGGCCCGCGACATCGCCGAGCTTCGTCAGCTCCTAAGGCTTTCCACTCAGGGAGGTGCGAGTGCATTGACTGAGCCCAGGGGTCTCACCGTCGAGTCTGTTGAGTCCGTGTCGTGCAGTCGGGATGGTGGTGGTGGAGCACAGTGCGCTGTTGAGTCTGTAGATTTGTTTGTTGCACGTGATGATGCTGGTTTGTCCGATGTCTTCACCGCAGTCTGCTTAGGTCACGACGACCTGTCATGGCTTGATGTGTTGCAAGTCCGTGTCGCCTCCGTAGCTCAGCAGTCATTTGCCGAGCAACCCCTTTCTACTGCGTGCACTGTCGGACGCTGTTCTGTCACTTCGCCAGAGCGTGTGACGGATGCCACCTGGATCCTAGATTCAGATGCCACCCATCACATGACATGTCGCCGCCGTGATTTTGTTGTGCTTGGTCCTGTTGGCTCTGTGCGGTCTGTGCGGACGGCTGCTGGGCATGAAGTGCCTGTTTAGGGTGAGGGTGTGGTGCGATTCCATGGGCCGTCATGGTCGTTCTACATCTCCAACGTGTTGTATGTGCCTGATCTAGAACTCAGCCTGTTGTCTGGACGTGCGAACACACGGATGGGTCTCAGCGGCGCATTCACTGGTGAGGATGCCACTGTCTCTGTCTATGCAACCACTAAAGTAGTGCTTTGTGGCAAGGTAGTTGGAGACTTGTACCATGTCTCTGACTGCCCCACGTCCACCCCCGTCACGACATCCCCCGTTGCGCGGGTGTTTGTGACGGGCACTTTGTCGCCTGAGCACCAGCGCCTCCTGCACAGACGCTTGTGTCATGTCCATCTAGATGTTGTTGATTGTCTGATTCGCACACAACCTACACTCGGTCTTGACGCGGCGTCCTTCGAGGCGCCGCCTAAAACTGATTTCCTGTAGTGCGCTCAAGGTGAATGCACCGAGCCACGTACCCTCTGTCCGACTCACGGGCTCTAAAGCCCATTGAGTTGGTTCACTCTGATCTCCTGGGACCCCTCCCTCTGGAGTTCCAGGATGACAGAGGGCAATACGTCCTCACAATTACAGACGACTTCACCCGCATGCGGTGGATCTTCAGTTTACGCCTGAAGAGCGATGTTGCGCTCGCCGTGCGCACGTGGCTCGTTATGGCCAAACGCCAGTCTGGCCATACCCTCCAAAACTTCCTCTCTGATCAGGGTGATGAATTCATGGGGAACCTACACCGGTATTTTGCCGAAGTGGGGGTGTTTCACAACCTCTCTGCCCCCGCCACACCTCAGCAGAATGGCGTGTCTGAGCGCTGGAACCGCACCATGGAAGATGCGGTTCGCTCTATGCGGGTGGACAGCGGCATGTCGGAAGCATTCGCTTTTGAGGGCATGGCATACATGACATGGGTCATGGCCCCCTCCACAAAACACACACCCCATACCAACTCTGGTATGGCGTCGTGCCGACCTCCGGCTGGCGCGTGTCTGGGGATCTCTTGCCTGCGTCTGGTTTACACCAGAACAGCAAGGGACCAAGTTTTCCCCCTGCGGTCGCGTCTGCGCGTTCGTGGGCGTGGCCTTACGCTCCAAGGCCTAGCGCTTCTGGGACCCCAGTCGGCGGCGCATTGTTGAGTCTCGAGACGCGCTCTTCTTTGAGCGTCTCTCCTTCCGTGATCTACCGGCTAGTGGCACTCTACAGTCGCATTCCCCTCAGTGTGGTGTGGTCCCTCACGCGGGGGAGGATGGGCTGACCAATGCCGCAATCCCAGTCACCCTGGACGCTACTGGTCCGTCCCACCCACCAGCTGGCTCGCCTGCGATGTCCATACCACCTGCGCTGCCTACGCCGCCTCTCCCGCCTGCAGCACCTATGTCGTCAGCCCCTCCTGCTTCCCCGGTGCCTACGTCACCCGTTGAGTCCCTAGCGCCGCCCGCATCGTCCACACCTACGTCATGTGCAGACGCCCCTGTGTCATCTGTGTCGTCACCGCTTGTGTCGCCAGCACGGCCAGTCGACTCGCCTTTGTCGTCACCCCCTTCCGTCTCCCCAATCGACGCCCTGGCACCCGACACGTCGCCAATCATGTCGGTGCCCGATGCGTTTCCACCTTCTGTCCCAGTTGCGTCGCCTCCGGAGCCGTACAGACGAGGTGAGAGTGGGCGCCTTCGCCCACGTCCTACTTGTAGCGTGCGCAATGGGGACCCCGGCACGAGGGTCTTAGGTCTCAGCGTGCAAGGGCTCACTGAAGTTCACCTTGGCTGCGATACAGGCCTCGTGCTCATTACTCACGAGCGACGACTTGCAGTCGACTCCGCAGAGTCCACCGTCACTGTTGGCCCTCCGTCTGCGGCCTATGCCTTGGCCACGCTCAGTGGAGCCGCTGTCGCCCCAGATCCCAGTGTGGTGGGAGTGACACCAGACCCCAGCACGCTGCGTCAGGCTCTCGATGGGCCCGATGCGGCACTCTGGCACGTAGCATGTGAGGCTGAGCTAGCGACCATCGATGAACATGGGGTGTACGAGCTTGTAGACCTGCCACGCAGACGCAAGGCCGTCTAGGCCAAGTGGGTCTTACGATAAAAACTGAAGTCGGACAACTCGGTCGACCGCTACAAAGCGCGACTAACTGCGAAGGGATTCTCTCACGTGGAAGGGATCGACTTCACTGAGACCTTTGCACCAGTTGGACACACGGCCACGGCCTTGGGTCTGCTGTCCCAGGTGGCCCAGCACGACTGGGAACTCCACCAGATGGACGTCAACAACGCATTTCTGCATCGGAAGTTGGACGAAGAGATCTACATGGCTCAGCCCCCAGGGTTCGAGGATGGCAGTGGTCGTGTGTGGCGGCTGCGGAAGGCTCTGTACGGCTTGAAGCAGTCACCCCGGTGCTGGAACAAGGAGATCACAGGCATACTCCTATGAGCCGGCTATGCTCAGAGCGAGGCAGACCCATCGCTCTTTGTCTCCTTGACTCCTGCGCCACTCACGGCCATCTTGGTCTACGTTGACGACCTTCTGATCGCCTCGCCCGATCTGAAGGCTGTCGAAGCACCCAAGGGAGTGCTGCAGTCGACATACAAAATGAAAGACCTGGGAGATGCTGTAATGTTTCTGGGCATGCAGATTGTGCGTGATCACGCTCGTCGGATGCTCTTGGTCCATCAGGAGCGGTACGCTCTAACTCTCGGGGAGCGCTTCGCTGAGCTACTTAGCGGCGTACGCATGGCATCGGCCCCGATCACCCCTGACGGTCAGGACGCTCTGAAGGTCACTGATCTTGCAGAGCTGGGGGAGCTAGTCGACGTGACCTTGTACTTGCACGTCATCGGCTCGCTCATGTACCTGGCCACGACAACACGGCCGGACATAGCCTTCACTCTCAACCTGCTCGCGCACTTCTCACAGGCACCACGCACGCGGGTTTTGGAGGCTGCCCTCCGGTGCGTTTGGTACGTCATGCCCACCGCGCGGATCGGACTTCACTACCGTGGGCAGACCTCTGTGGTTCTCGACGGGTACACAGACAGTGACTAGGCATGGAGCCCAGACGGCAAGAGCCGCACTGGCTACATCTTCCTCATTAGAGGAACTTCTGTCTCGTGGCATAGCGGCAAGCAGGGCTGCATCGCTCGCAGCACCGCCGAAGCAGAGTATGTAGCTTTGGGTGCTGGCGCAACCGAGAGTGTGTGGTTAGTTCGTCTGTTGCGTGAACAACGTCAGTCCATGCCCCCCTTGTACTTCGATGTGACAACGAAAGCGCAAAGGCCATCACGGAGAACTCTGATGTGTTTCATGCACGCACGAAGCACATCAACGTCGAGTACCATTACATCCGAGATCTGGTGGATCGAGGTGAGGTTCAAGTCGTGTGGGTCAGCACCGACTCGCAGCGGGCTGATTTTCTGACAAAGGCCATCAGCCGTACAAAGTTTCTTGCGGCTGTACGTTCTGTGGGATTGCACCCTGCCTGTACTATGGATTGACCTCTGCTCTTGACCTATGTCTGTTGTCATTCACCATCACTGTGTTTGTGCCGTTACTTGCATCAGTTCTGTTACATCACTAGTTCTGTTTGCCGTGGGGTGATGGGGGAGTGATATTGTACATACAGCTCACTGTGACCTCTCGGCTCACGTCCATTGTCTTGCAAACTCCTGATGAGGCGGAGGGCACGGAAGACTGGGGGAGCAGACGCGAGCCCGGCGTCTGCTGAGCGGCTGTAAACGGCCACCGGGTACACTTCATCACTCTCTACACGTGATGGTTGCCCGTATCGTATTGTGTCTCAAGACGGTCCGGATTATATTTCCTTGTGTGTGAGCTACAGTGGTTTGATGCCTAGATTAGTCTTGCGTGTGAGCTAGGTGATAGCTTAGACAGATATAATTTAGGTCCAAACTTGGTTCGTGGACAAGTGGGTCACGAAGTGGGTATGCTCGAGGTTGTTTGAGCGAGTGCCGGCGAGCTCCTTCTCGCCGGCCGACGAGTGGACTCGACCAGCGAGTTCCACCCCATAGGAACACGACTCTCTCTCTCTCTCTCACTGTTTTGACACTTACTACACACACAAGCCATCATTCTTCCTCCCGTTTGTCTCTATCCGTCCACACTGTCGTGTGTAACACAGTGGCATGAGGGAAGGGGCATCGAGGGTGACTGTTTATCGGTGGACTGGCCGTGGGCCCGATTGGCATGTTTTTGCATCGTGTGCCCACTGTTTGATGCCGGATGCATGCATATGACCAGTCGTAGCGTCCGGCTTTTGATCTTGCATGTCTAGGTTCAGACGGCGTAGCAATCTGATATGTCTGCGCAAAGTTACGGCCAAAAGAGTGGTTTGGGCCGATTTTAGGACATATCTTGCACTGCCGCGTGCGACACCCGCCGTGCGCCGCGGCAGGTACTTATGCCATGGACCTGACATTTGTCATTTCTCTCTGCAAATGCTATTGAAGCATTCTCACACTTTGCCTTATGTCTCCTAGCCAGACCCTTGCCGTTGTGTGCACGACTTGTGACTATCTTCACTGTCTGACCAGGCACTAACGCCTAGTCAGCGATTGTGTCGCTAGGAAGCTTCCACATCCAAAAACAGACAGGAGCATGCAACATCTTCAATCGCCCCCTGATGTTCACACACATTGCCAGAATTTTGTGAAGAGCCACGAGCAAAAGTTGATGCTCTCCTCGTGGAACCCATGGTGATCACACAGCTCCGTTGACAACCATGTGAACTTTCTTCGCACGACAACGCGCCACAAGCACTTGAGCTATGGTTGCCGACGGGCTAGTGGATTCCCAGTTACCTACAGAGTGTGTGCATGTTAAGGGGCATTTGTCTACTAACACAAGAAAAGGAGTCTATAGATCACCATGATGTAGACCATTATGCTCAGCCATCGGTTTGGTGATGCGGTCGCAATAGCGACAAGTGATGCATCGAAATGCGCACAAGCAACTACAACAAAACTTAGAAAAGCCAAACGACCGTGAGAGCCCCTGATGCAAAAAGCAACACACTCAGCCTCACTGAGGTTATGGGGAACAAGATCTTGCTTGACACGACTACATGCCGCTGCAATGCTGCTGCACAAAAGTAGGTAGGCCATGCGGCTGTGGGCATCTGTGTAAGACACCTGCAACAGCTTTTGCAACTTGCAAAACTCGCAAGTTGGTACTTTTGTGCCGAGCCACCTGACTCCGGTTCACCACGGTACAACCACACGCAACGATTGCTTTGCAGCTATGAGCTAGCTCAACAGACTCATGGACTGACTGCTCCGCGGGGGGACTTGGTTCTTTGCAGATCCAATGCTCCCACTTCCGCCGAGCCACCCTCCTACCGTCCAGTACGGAACCCGTACGTCCGCTGGCGGGCCGTCAATGCTTGACTGCGGTCCGTGTTGGGGGACCTAGGCGTCTGGATGACAGTCAAGGCCAGTGCGGAGGTACACAAACGTACCCTACCACTGTGCTGCAGCCAATGGCTGAAGGAGGCCCCAAGGGCAGAAGGAACACGAGGGTCGTATGGTGGAACATGCTGTCCCTTCAAAATGCGAGTACAAAATGCTGCACCATGGTGGAATGCCAAAACTAACCAAAACCCCCACAAGAAAGAGGCGCCAACATCGTAGGCCACCGAGGCAACGATGGCGACAGCGACAGAAAGCCTTTCTCACGGCTCCCACTCGGCGCCCTTCCACTCAAACGCACACTGCAGCGTCTGCAGCGTCTTCACCACGCTGCTCATCTGCGGCCGCTCGTACGGACTATCCTGCACACAGTGCAGCGCCAAAATCGTGGCCCGTCGCAGATCCCTTGCCGAGGGCCCCAGGCCCATGGGGTTGCTTCCGCAACTGCTCGTTCCATTGCCGCCGCCGCCGCCGCCGCCGATGCTGCTGCTGCCGCTCCGTCGGCATGCCTTGGGGCTGCTGGCAGGATGTGAGAGGGGAGAGATCTCGACCGTGGAGCAACCCAGCCTTGGGTCGAGCAGCTTTGACAGCCGTCGCTTGTCCTTCATGGCTGAACGAGTCCATTCCACCAAGTCATCCTCCAGAAACGCCGATGAAAGCCTGTGTTCCGGTGTCCTCGCTCCCGTGCCGCTGCTGCTGCCTCCTGCCCCTGGTACTGCTGCTGCTGCTGCTGCTCGTGCCCTTGCCGCGGTGATCTTCGCCGCCCTCCCAGTGATGAGTTCAAGCAGGAGCACGCCGAAGCCGTAAACGTCGCTCTTCGATGTGAGGTGGCCTGTGATGATGTAGTCGGGGTCAGCGTACCCGTGCGTGCCCACGACCTGAGTTGTGACGTGCGTCTTGTCGCCCACTGGCCCCTCCTTGGCCAGACCAAAGTCCGCCAGCTTCGCAGTCCAATGCTGCGCAACGCAGATGTTCAAGGAATGTGGTGCGGTCAGGCTCTGTCCATCGAAGCATCAGACTTCGGACAAACAATTTCTGACACACTTCTGACAGATCTCTGTGAAATGTCTGTCGGCTTCTTTGCTCAGGTGCTTCACAATCTGCGTGGCATTGGCATCACTCCCTCTCACCTCCCGCCACACACAGCTGCAACTTTGCCTCCCACACATGATTCCCCACGTCTTTGCAAAACAGCAGCACAATTCGCACTGGCGTGAACCGCCTTGCCCTGCCTTCCATCGTGCTCACCTTGTCCAGCAACACGTTGGCGGACTTGACGTCGCGGTAGATGACAGCCGGCTGCACCTCCTCGTGCAAGTACGTGAGGCACCGTGCCACTCCCAGCGCGATACGCATGCGCAGCCCCCATGGCAGCGTGGCTTGCGTGCAGCCATGCAGGTGCTCGTCCAGGCTGCCGTTGGCCGCGCACTCGTACACCAGCATGCGCGCGCACCCCTCCGCCGCCCACCCCAGCAGCCGCACGAGGTTGACGTGCCGCAGACTGCCCAGCACCTGCAGCTCCGCCTGCAGAGCGAGAGTGCACAAGCGCGTCGGACAACGGAGCATAGCGACTTTGGTACAAGCGGACTCCTTCGGAAAAGCATCGAGTTTGAGTTGTTGATGGAGATGCTGGCAGGAGTTCATTGCTTTGCACTACACATTTTCCTGTTGTCGCGGCTTCCATCAGCAGTCAAAGAATCTGGAGGGGAGGGAGACGGTGGGGGGGGGG